>JBBPDH010000144.1:6611059-6625284 GCA_037974565.1 Clupeocharax schoutedeni
TTAGACTAAAGTCAGTCTGAAGACCTGCTACAAATCACTGCACCGTCGACTTGCAAAAACGCAGTAAAGCGTTTTTTTCCCCAAAAAGTCCTGAGCACTTTTTTAGTTTATCTACCGGCACCCGCTCCAATTTTACTTGTTGTTCTTGTTGTTATGGAAATGACTGGTCTCGGTACTCGCTTGTCATTGGTCAGCTGTCAAAAAGGCGCTTGGCGTATTGCGTTCTTTTCAGACGAGATGAACTTTTTTCAACTTGAAAAGACGCTCTGAGCTGCAGAAAAAGGCGGTGGTGTTTTAAAAAAAAAAGCACTCGGGACTTTTTGAAAAAAAAAAAAAAGCGGTTCACTCCATAGGGTTATTATGTAAAACAGCCGCTGGCAGTTTGGAAAAAAAGTTCGTTTTTATCCGATTTATCGATTAATCGATAACCAAAATAATCGTTAATTGCAGCCCTATACAGCATGTTCTCCTAATTAAAATGGCTTGAACCAGCTGTCGAAGCAAATAGGCTAGTGAAGACTGATATAGGAGTGTGGATGGGTGACACATCACACTTCACCAACAAGTGTCCTCAAGTAAGACTCCTAACACCATGTTCATTTCTGTGATACCCAAAAACTGTACGTTGTAAAAGCGTCTGCCAAAAGATATGGAGCATATGTCGAACATTTCCTTGTGATTCTCAATCTTTGTTCAGAGATACGTGTTTATTTCAGGCAGCAAGTCAACAATTCACTGCAGCAATTTACCTTAACTCAGGTACTGGACATCAACATGGAAAAAGTAGGCCTCCATTAGTGGCATTAAGCTTATCCAACAAAGTCTTGAATAAGTGATGCTGACTTTCCCAGCCAAGGCCTGCTAATACATTTACGTAGTCAGGAAAATGAGGAACAGTATGCCAATGTAGTGTAAAATTAATCGTTGAACCAGTAGATTGTTCAAATGTAGCAATCTGTAAATCCGTCCTGACAAATACAATAAGCTAAGTCAATTATTCATCCAGGGAACTGTAGCGAACTGTAGAGTGACAAGTCCTTCAACACTTGTCGATCCATGTCCTCTGACAGTGACTTGACCCTCCTTGTCACTGTTGCAGGGCCAAGCAGTTCACAGCAGAGTGTGATTTTCTCTGCAGTAATGACAATTGCTTCCTTGAATAAATTGCCATCTGTAGAAGACTTCTGATGCTTCAATAGCAGCCTCATTTTGAACAGCAGGTTTTGTGAAAAGTGATTGCTGGGCTTTCAACTCTTGATCTCAGCTTGTTAACTTTCCAAGCACAGGCTGGGGTCTTTGGTGGGTAACAGTTGTTGAACTTCCCGTAGTCGGCTGCTCCATATCTGTGTACTCATTTTTCTGTTATTTTCTGGAGCTATAGTCGCAAATGACAGGCCAGTGACTGTGGCTTTCAACCATTTAGACTAGGCATGTGCAATAAGACCAATTTTAACTTTAAAGCATTTAGAAAAGCGTCATTTAATAGAGTGTCACAATGCACTCGATAACCTGTAATTTGACCTTACTTTTTTGGGTAATAGGAGACTAAAGGGTTCTGTACAACTATATGGCAAAACTATATCTGACAGCATATTTTACTATTCAGATACACAAAATAAGTTTTTGGGTTAAAGTGGTAGGACTTCATGATTATCTAAAATAAGGAATCACAGACTACTCCTTCATATGAGAAAAACTTTTGCCTTAACACTGGAGCTAATGCTACAGCTAACACCAAAGCAAGTCGTTATTGGTGCCGATGGGAACTTATTGTTTTCTGGACAAGATATTTTCTCTTCAGAGGATTATGTGCCAATAAGCTGACTGAGATAATATTGAGAAAGGAAGACTCTTTGTTTGTTTCTGGTCCCAACTGGTATCATTTGGGAACAGAGACGAATTACATTTACCTTAGACTAACAATAAATACAGGTGGATTGCAAGAGGAATTCTAATTAACTTCTGCTAAAAGTCATCCAGTGTGGTTTGAGGTGAAATGGGTTATTGCAGAGAAATTTCTTTACACGGCTGGTGATGGTAACCAAGAGTGAAAATGTCAATGTAAACAAATTTCTATTTTGTATTTTAATGATCAGCACCCCTACATATGTCTTCCAAATTTTGAATGTAATGTTAATGATAAAATAGTGGTAAATAATAATAATAAAAAAACTTTTGTCCTACATGTACATCTAAAACTATCATAATATAATATATTACTGTTACTAATATAATATAGTACAGTATTTAACATGTTGTGATACTTCATGTTACTTTCTGCAGGCAGATTGTGGACGCCTGATTCCTATTACCACTACAGTGAATAATTCTGACTTCTCAGGATCCTCTGTAATGACTCTGATTTACATCTTAACAACTTAAAAGGAATTTCCCCTTTAGCTAATGTGTGTTTTGTTGTGGAAATGCACATACAACATTTGCATTATGATGAATAAATCATGATACAGCCTAACGATTATATTACCACTAACAAATAACTGAACATTGTGACCTACAGTGGTTAAGTTTGCATATTCTGGTGCCCATAAAGCTCCCTTTGTTTGAATATGGTAATGCTACTGACTCCTGCATTGGAATATAAGTCCCTCACCCCCTTGACCTTTTTGGCAGAGTTTTAGAATGTTCCTGGTGTTGAACTCCCTGAGTGTGTTTTTAAAAGCTTAGCGGCACGGAAATGTCTGAAGTTCTACTCTTACCTAGACATTTAGTGTCCACTCCACTCCAAAGGCCATTAGCCTGACACTCCCTCACATGAGAGCCCACTAACGTGTAGCCCGTGTTACACATGAAGATTGTTGTGGTGCCAAAGGTGGTTAGGGTGCCCATCTTCTTGCCATTGGGAGGTGAGGGCAGCTCCCCGCAGGAGATAACTGCAAAGAACACAGGAAACTCAAATCCACAGTTTCAAACATTTCAGTTAATGCTTAGGTAATGCTAAATGCTATTCCTGCCCACCATGACAACTGCCTACACAGAGAAAAGATTTTTTACATCTTGAAAGCAGAAAATCCACAATTTTTTAAAAAAAAATCTTTTGCCTTGCCATTAAATGTAATTAGCACAAAGCCCAGCTGTGTAATTTTCTTAGAAATTGCGAAAAAAAAAAAAAACCTCTTCCAATTTACTTTATCAAGGAAGAAGTGCTGGCTCTGCTCTGCAGTCCGATCACGCTTGAACCCAGGTGAATCAGCAGCTACTGTTTATCTGAACTCCAGCTGAACTCGGCAGTGTTGTGCAGCACTTTTAGGCTCAAACAGTGTAATACACTCGCACACACTTTTGTCAGACAACAAAGGCAGTGGCCATGCACAGATTCCTCATTGACTTCTTGTGATCAAAAAGACATCCAGAAGCTCAGAAACAAAGTCCGGATTTCTGTCAAACTCTCAGTCTAGAGTGGGTAAACACATTGCAAAATGAAAGCTTTCTCTTATTAGAATATTTACATTCGCTCCCTGACCTCTAATTAGATAAAGCACATTCTGGCTGACAGCATAATCATCAGAGTGCTGTTTACTCTGTCTGTCTAAGAGGAAGAAACAGAAGTGTGGTCGGAATAGCTAGCTGGTGTGGCCCAGGCCCCCATCTTATGCCCGCATACCAAATCCAGGGGATTAAGCTTGGATCAGTGCAGAAATAAAGCAGGCATGGTATGGAGAGGGGCCGGATTTCCGACATATTAACTATCCTAATGAATTAGATTCATAAACACACAATGGAGGCATTCAGTAATTAGCCCGGATGAAATCTAGTCTTAAAGAAACATCAAAATCCTTGCTGGCAAATTAGTCAAACAATATGGTATTTTCTTTTTGTCAGGGCTTTCAATAAATTAAAGCATGGAAGGTAATGTGTGTTCACTGCAGGTGTTTGTGTCTGTGTGTTTTTTAAAACATAAAATAAATGTTAGGCATATAATGAAACCTTACAAAAAAGGAGATACATGTTTCTGATTTGGACAGAAGTGACTGTGCCATAATTTATTCAGTAATAATAATTAAACAAATATCCAGAATGCCTTATGACTCCAAAGCTTATATTTGGCACATAAATGTGATAAGGTATAAAACTGTGTGTGTGTGTGTGTGTGTGTGTGTGTGTGTGTGTGTGTTTGCATAAGAGCTTTCTTTGGCGTGAGCTTACTCTTGCAGGTTGACTTCTCCTCCAGACCTCCCCAGGTTTCATTGGCCAAGCACTTGACAGTCCTCCGGCCCTCCAGGTAGAAGCCAGGAGAGCAGCTTAGCATTATCTGCGTCCCGAACTTGTAGAGCGAGCCTGAGATTAGACGCCAGACCATGTGTTCCGAAAGCATGCTCTCGATGTTAGGGCACTCGACCGCTGAGGGACACAAAGCCAAGAAAGTATTAATGGAAAAAGCCTGCGTGAAGTTCAGTCAGGAGACCTGGGTCGGGTAAAATAACATAAGTACACTTAATAGTTCAGGAGACTGATGCACAGTTAGCTATCTTTAGATTCCCTTTAAAGCACCACAACATTTTGAGTCATTCTGCTGCAATTTAGTTGTTAAGCTGAATTTGCATTAAAGCTGAAGCCGACACTGTAGCATACCCCCTTTATATAAAGTATTGTTATTGTACACTATATAATTTGGAGGGGATAGAAACTAGACTAATTACATCCTCTGCAGAGAACACATTTTAATTTACAATTAGTCTGCACTGATTTTTCAAAAACAGGGATTTTGGCCTGTGCCAAGATCATGACACATTTTATATATTTTTTATTTTTCTTTTTGAAAACCAACAAAATTTGACCAGGTGTCAAACACTCGCACATGACTGCATATAGTAACACATGTGAAGTCAGTGTATTTTTTTCAGGGGGGTCTTTGCACATTTTCAGTACCATTTTAAAGTCAGTCACAATTTAAAGTCAGAAACCTGCGAGATCATGCTCGTCTTGTTTTCTTCTTGTGTTCTGAGAAGGATATTTTGCCGGAGTCTAATAAGAGATAATACAAGCAAATATGCATGGAGCCTTTTCAAAAGTGATAAAAAACAAAACAATAGAATAAAACTACTTTTTGACACCATCTGGCTACTTCTCCATTTGTGAGTCTAAACATCACAGAAGTTGCATCTCATTTTCCTCAAGCGTCAATTGTAATGAACATCTCTCTGCTGACCTGGGGATGCATAATACGCGGCCATTATGCTGAAGGCACCACAGGCATATATTAGCCCCGGACTGCTTCAGGGGCCACTGGTAATTTAGGTCAGAACACAGGGAGGGGGAGGACATGTCACATCATAGCATTTCTCTCGTTTGAGCGCCACACCGTGAGAAAAAAAAGTCATTATTGTTCATTTGGCCAATTACCTGCCCTACATTGTTCTCAGAGGGGGATATGAGTGCTGGCTGCACCAGGCTCAATTAAAGCAGCAGACATTTGAACATGCTGTTGGCATGGAAACGGAAAAAGCAGGGAGTGGCTCACGTAAACAGCGAGGAGGATGGGCTGTGTTGCTCCAAGTTCCGACTTCCAGACACACAGCGAACAGCAGGGAGGCGCTGTCCACCTGGTAGCCCTCGTCACACTGGTACTGAACCTTGCTGCCCACGGTGTACTGCATGCCATGGAAGGAGCCGTTGGCTGGACTTTCTGGAACACCGCACGAGATAGCTGCCAATGGAAACACAGTTAATTAGGGTGTCCAACGTATACACACACAGACATACACAAACACAAACACGTGTCTCCGCTTAGTTCAGTGTTAGATAGCTGTTAGCCATCCATTTAAGGCTATTTTATTCTAAGAAAAAAAACCCCATAATGATAAAAAAAAGAAAAACTGTGAAAGGTTTCTAATGTGGGCATAACACTGAAAGGGCCATCAAAGGGGTGACTTCTATTACCACCAGGAAACCAGCTACCCCATTTGTAGTACGGAGCATGTACTTATTACATATATTTAAGAAGAAATCTATACATTTCTTTTATTATAATTAATAACACACTGGTTAATAATTAATATTGTTCCGTCTCCTTAGTCTGGCTCCACAGCCAGAATGCTCTTTTATCACACCTGGTACACGGATGTTACAAATTTTTATCTAGTACCTTGCAGGAATAAAAAAGATACTCAAAATCCAGGTTTAATCACAGTTTTCCCAGCTGTTGGTTTGTGGATATTTAACAAAATTACTACCGCCACCCCAAGGCTGTATTAGAAATCATGAATAATGAGTAGTGAACACACTCGCAGTCATTCTGTTTAATGGATTCCATTTATAAGATTCTGAAAATATACCCGGAGTGTTAACTAAACTCAGGTTAAATCAGCTGGACATGGAGTAAGCTGTTACACAATACAGAGAAATCTTTGCCCAGCTTTGCAAGGAACATTTTTCCTAAGAAAAATTGCATTTTCAGAAACACCCTAAGCTACAAAGCTGTAAGGATGAGGACTAGCACATGCTTCCTCCAAGAAATGTGAACTCCTCCTTACCTCTTTAAAATGCTGCTAAAACATCATCAATGGGCAGCTAAACATAAGGAGAGCACCAACGGCCAATTCTGTTACATCAATTAATCTGCACAGGCTAGATCACGCTGAGCGATGATGGCACTGGTACAGTAATACTTTTGCTAGCGTATGTTCTTATTCATTCATTCATTTTTACCAAACCTAAATGAATCAGACTGATGAGTTTCTGGCACTAATATTAGGTTATTAAGTATAGGCATTTTTTGTGGGGGCTGGGGCACACTGGTCTATGTCTCGTCCGGGGAGGGTGGTGTTGTGGCTGATGGGGTGACGATGTGCACATGCAAAGTCTCAATCGTTGTCCTGAATGGGTCCGGGGCGTGCGTGCAGTTCTACATCTCGGCCGTTGCCTGTGGAGGTGGGGTGGGGGGTTGGGGGGTTGGGAGTGGCACTGAGGTGTGAGCTGTTGGAGGGGTATGTGCACATCTTAGCATTTGTCTCAGAGACAATAAGTGGGGGGACGAAACAAATGTTTTGGGCCCTGTGATACCCACTTATCCTCATTCTCATACTCATTCCTAGCTTAAACACAACAACTTCTGTTCGCATCCCAATACAAATAGAAACAATGGGTCCCTCGTCACCTCCAGTCATTATGGGAAATGAAACAGCCAGAAACACAAAGCCTAGTGTACACCACTTTAGCTTTCCTTCTACTTAATAGGGGTTAAATTGGGAGCATGACTGGATCTGTAATAAAAATTAAAGACACATGCAAGCAAACAGATGTTTCCTCCACTCAGGGAAAAGAAATGGGACCAATTAAGGCGCTTTTGTGTCAGAGTGGATCAAGGACTGGTCACTGCGGAGAGTGCATAAAAAAAAAAGCATGCCCCGAGCCCTCTCCTGCTCTGAGCTGACCTCTAGACTGACTTCTTGGATTATTCCCACCATTTAAAGAAATGACTGGCCTTAATTAGCTCACATTCTGGCTGTCTTGGCTCCACAGATAGGGGACAGCCAAGTGTGGTCCACTTGCTACAAGGTGGGGATAAGAATATTAATGCTGTAACCCTCCAGTCCTTGGTGAGGTGTCATCTAGCTCCTCATGATTACCCGTAATGAGACTTCATGTTTGAAACCTTGGTGTGGTGTCTTTTCTGGGAGCACTGGTGAGACATTTTTGGTGGGAGATGACTTGATTGAAATGGCCTAAAACACAGATGCCTCAGGCATCGTCTTAACAGCCTAAAAGCTTTGGATTAACCGTGTGATTGCATAAGCCAGCTTGCAGATTGCAAGCAGAGCGCTGAGGAAATCACACCAGTTGCTAACAAAAGATGACATTTCCTCACAAACATGCCAGTCCATGATTGCATGTTGATTGATGATAATAACCGTCTTCAGACTCGTATGGATTACAACCATGTCGGAACCAAACTAGATAATGGGAGGATCAGCGCTACCATTATAAGTCCTTGTAGCCAGAAAACAGCTGTGAGAGAGGGGGAGGGAGTGTGTGTGTGTGTGTGTGTGTGTGTGTGTGTGTGTGTGTGTGTGTGTGTGTGTGTGTGTACTCACAAGCCACATTTCCTTTCTCCAATCTTTAAACAGGTAATTGTCTCATAAACTCCTTCAAACAAGCATGCACAGAGAACAGTTCCCACGAAACAATTAGCCCTGAATAAATTTTAGCCTGCTCCTGCCTTTATGCTAATACACTGCCTTTTCTCTGCAACGTTTCTTGCTAATGAACATACAGAGAGGATTTTTTCTGCGCTGTTGGTGGGAGTGCGGCGGGCAGGGAGCAAAGGAGCAGAGGCGGGGGGACACAGTGGCATGCAGGGCGAAGTATAAAATTAGCCGTCCAATGAAGAGAAGGAGACAGGCATGAACAATGAAATTAAAGGAGGCCGAGACACATCAAACCCATTTGATTACAGTTCTGTCTCAGTCTTGTCGTGACTTAATGCTTAAATGACATTGGGACAAAGGGCGCTCACGGTGTTTGAGAGCGCTGTTCAACAGAAGGATGTAATGGAATAGGCACGTCCTGCGTGACACATGCTGTCAGACACCATGTCCAAAAGTGTTCAGACACCCCTTCTAATCAGGCCTACTTAACGGGCCCATTGCGTATATATTTAAATAGCATACTTCATAAACATATGAAAATAAACTTAATTATATCAATGCAATACCAGAATATGTAACTCAAGTATTGATATTACATTCAAGTCTCAAATATGTAATTAGACTCTGAGTATATAAATGTAGCACTGAAAATATAATTATCATTCTTGAATATAAAAATATACAGTTATGTCGGTCCATGCATCACTGACACAGTCGGTTGTCATATCCACCATTGTATCTGTTTCATTACTACAGAATTTTGGCACACTGATATGATCAACATGGCAGGTTCATGCAATTATTTTACACAATTATTGGTCCTTAAATATCATGGTCTCGTTATAGCTAATCTTTAATTATACTGTACATTACATTTGTGTTGTTGTGCTGCTCACTCAGTATACTATTCAGAAAACAATAATAAATATAATTTATATATTTATACATTCAGAATTAGATTTATGCACTACCGGTCAAAAGTTTTAGAACATCCCAATTTTTTATTCTTTGTTTTGAAATTCAAGCGGTTCAATGTTTCATTGTTCATTCTATAGAAAGTTCTTCCCAACTATGTTGCAGAGGTTCCCATAAGTGTGCAGCACTAATAGGTTGTCTTCCTTTCACTCCTCTGTCCAGCTCATCCTAAAGCACCTCGACGGGGTTTCAGTTTGGAGACTTCTGGCCGCTCCATGTTTTCCAGCTCACCATCTTGATCTTTTTTCTAAGGTAGTTCTGGCAGAGCTTGGACTTGTGTTTTGGGTCATTATCTTGCAGTAGGACAAACCTGACCAACTAGGCACATACCAGATGTACTGCATAGAGCTACAGAATTATTTCCTACTTCAGGGTAACCATACCATTTTTAAACCTCTAGCAGTTAAGCACTGTCCTTTGTACCATTTCATGCTATTCATTGAAATGCTGGGGTGTTCTAAAACAGGATTACTTTATGTTTATTTTACATTTACATATTCCTAAACATATATTTAGGAATTTGTTTCCTATATTTAGGAATAAGATGTATGTATTCAGACATATGTTTATTCATGGAATTTAACTTGTAGATTTAGTGTTCTAAACACAAACAACAAAATGAAAGCACCTGAATACCTTTTTCACCTCACTGCATTTTAGTGTAAAGTGTAAAGGGGGCATTTGGCTGATGCTCTAATCCAGTGCGAATTACAATCATTAGTTACAGGGACAGTACCCCGAAGCAACTGAGGCTTATGTGTCTTGCTCAAGGACACAATGATAGAAAGTGAAGGTTTGAACCTGTGTTCAACTATACAATTTAACTGTAGTATGAATGCTCACTATATTACACTGGGTTTAAAATTCAAGTTTCATTTTAATATCTGTACTCTCAGGATACCTATGCCCACTCTGTTCATTCATGAAGGTTTTTGGCTCAGTCACTGTGTGTGTCTGTTGCAACTATACAGCCTGAATTTCAGCAGCATTACTTGGATTTTAACAGGTTAAGTCTTAGTCACAGTTAAGTTAAGGTGTTTTAGTGCTAAATCCTCTTTCCCTGAAAAGTGTCCCTCCTACATTTGAGCATACTTAAAGATTGACCTCCAGGTGAGGTGATCTGGAAGTAGTGAGGTGCTGTGAATCTTTAAGGTATGCTCCTTTCTGCGGTCTCATTTCTCATAGAAAACTGTCCTTCCGCAGGAAGAAAGCACCATTGAATGTAACTGGGATGAACTAAAGCAACGTTTGCAATATAATTGGCTAACATCAGTATCTGAGTAATGCTCTTGTGGCGGGATGGGAACTCCCTCAGAAACGCTCCAACATCTAGTATAAGGCTTAAAAGGGACTCTTATGAATACTTTCAGGATAAATGTTGGATGAACAGGTCCCTGGATAGTTCTGGACATGCTGGTCCTTATTCAGCAAAGTCACACAGGAGAGAGGGGAGTAAGTAAACATCAGCGGGTGACTTACCTTGGCAAAGTGGAGCTGGGGCGTCCCACTGGTACAGGCCGTTGGGATGGAGTCTGCATGTGGCATTGCGCTGCCCCACGAGTCTGTAGCCGGCGTTACAATAGTACTGGATTCTGCTACCAGGTCGCTCTCTCGTCCTGTTGATCACTCCACCATTTTTGGGCACACTGTTGACACTGCAATATGCCGCTACAGGGATTGGACAAAAAGATAAATTCAATACTGATGTGGTTAATTTAGAAATAAAGTCAAAGCATTGTTTATTTTAGAGCTCTAAAACACTATATAATATAATAAACAGTTATTTTGAAAAACGGGGATGAAATGGGCAGAATTACATGAACAAAAGTATTGGAACGCCTGACAATTACACTAACAGAGACTTTAATGACACTGCATGCAAATTTATTGAATTTAATATTGAGTTGATCCCTTCTTTGCAGCTAAAACAGCTTTCATTCTTCCTGGATGGATTTCCACACGCTTTTAGAGTTTCTCTGGGAAAAGAGCCTTCTCTAAACTGTGTCCACAAAGTTGGAAGCATGGTGTTGTCCAAAATGTCTTGGTATGCCGAAGCATTAAGATTACCCTCAAATGGAAGCAAGGGGTCAAGCCCAAGCCTGGAATTATTGGTGTGTCCCAATCCTCTTGTCCATCTAGTATAGCACTGTTCTTTTTTGCACCATATGCTGTAAGAATTTATACCTTTAAAACTGAAATTATTTTAAATCCAGTTGATACATATAACATTTCTCATTATTATATTCGTAGAATATTTGAATATTTGGTTTCTACACATTTTAATTGTTTAAAGTAATTTTACCAAGGGGATCATCTCATTATTACTTGAAACCAGAAAAACCAACTGTCAATAAAATAAGAACATTTCCTTCATAAATTAAGAAAACAGCAAGAAGGTTTATTCATCTAACAAACAGTTCTCAAAGCATCAGAAGCAATGATGGTATGAAATGAGGATGGTCAAATATGAATATAATAAAACACATGGTGAATAGAAGTCACAACAGTCACTGCATATTGGAAGGCACAAGTGCAGCCACACACTGCAAGCAAATGATATCAAGATGGAATGGAGCAAATATGAAAGGTAGTTAAGACATTCAGCGAATGAAAATAAAAGAAAAACTCGTTGAGCTTAGTTTCATGGATGCATGAATAAAATGTAAGTAAGGTAACTTAGTTAAGCTAATTTTAAAATGATTTAAGCTGATTTAGCGGCATGCAAAAGTAGAGGCTCTGGGAAGCTTGGAGCTAATCTCTCTTCAGACGAATAAAATCAAGTGTAGCATCACGCTAACTGAGCTGAGCACGTTTGCCCAGTCTTGGTAGAGAGTCTCTAGACCCCATAAAAACCCCCATGCAACAGAGCTTTCTAATTTAGTTTAATGAAAACCCAATGGAGTGTTCAAGGAAGGAAAGAAAAGCCTTGCAGAAACGACCTGAGCCTCCACTCTAAGCGCCATTTTGCAAAGATAAAGTGAGATGGAGGTGCATTAGGGCTCTCTGTTCAACGGTTCTTCATTGTTCAAAGTGTTTACAAACTCTGCAGCCGCTCAGAGGGCTTCCTGAATGATTATTTGTTGTGCATGCTGAGCTTCCATGTGAGAGTAGAGGCTTCCCAGGGTAAAAATCACATGCTGCTCTCTCTTTCAAAGAGGGGTTTTGGGAAACAGGAAAATGTGGAAATAAACTAGAATAATAACAGGGCATGGAACCGAACAGACAGAGTCACAGAGAGAGAGAATGGATGAGAGTGATTGAGTGTGTGTGTGTGTGCGTGCATGTGTGTGTGTGCGTGTATGCACATAAAACACTGATAGAAGAGACGGAAAGGAGAGAGATGGAGAGTAATCATTGCCACCGGGGCTTTGTGCACAACGTATCAATTTCGACCAGGCCATTGACCGAAATGTCGGTTTGAGGCATGAGATGTGGTGGCTATTTGGCAAAATTCATTACGGAATCTTTGACCTCCATTACGTCAGGCCTGTGTAACAGCTCCCTGAAGGTACAAAACGTCTGGTCCTGCCCTAATGAGGGCTAACTTAGAAAAAGCTGAATTCCTCCCCCTTTGTGACCCAAATTGGATCCAAACCAACAGCCTTAGAGGCCAGAAGCTTAGGAAGTAATCCACCCTGACACTGAAGGCAGAAAAACAGAATATGTTGTCTGTTGTTGGTATCTCACATTCCCTGGCCACCCAATACCAGACAGTTCTGTTGTGCAACAGTATCTCAGCATTATAATGAAGCACACTGACATGTCCCGTTCCAAGGGTACATCTTTTGTTTTTCAAAATATAAAAACTGTGGGTTATAAATATGGACATGAGGTACAAACCTGTGTAGCGGATTTTGAACCCTCTCTTGTTGGTGGCATGGTCGGTTGACCATCTGAGATAAAGCTGGTTGGTCTTGCTTGTGAAATTCAGTTGTGTCGAGTGGTTTCCGCTAAGGGCCACCAACAAAGGGCTCTGGCCAGATGGTCCTTAAAAACCGAAGAGACAACCACAACACAACAGAGTTGAATACTTTAGGCAGGACTTGTTCTTGGCTGCAGTGAGACAGAATGGAAATTCCAGGTAGGCTGAAGCAAAAGGTCATGAAATGTTTACTAGGAGTGTATGATATATCAGATGTCGATATATTATTCCCAGTTATTATATCCCAAATGTATTAATATTATCAGTCTAAAACAGTCTAATAGGCTGATAGGTCTATTTCCCGTTTGTTTTTGCATGAGTATATTTGTTCATCTGCAGTTATTTGGGTAGCACAGTGGATACATAAACATAACATAAGAAAAAATAAACAATAGTCATTTTGTCTGATATTCTCTTAATTTTTCTACACTTTAACTGAACTGTCAAGACTGGAAATCAGCTCCTAGTTCAGGGAACTACATTAGAATTTACTGTAAATTTAGAGCATATTCATATTTACACTTTATAAATTATAATGTTAGTTTTTTGAAATGCTAGTTATTAGTATGGGTTTGACCATACAAAGTCTTAATTATCAGCTATCCCAGAAATTCCATAGCAGGTCATCCCTAATGTGTAAAGTTTACCGTCAAAGATCTCTAGCTCATCAAACTGCTTCTCGCTCTGGAACATCTCCACATAAATGGAAATGGTGAAGGAAGGCGTCACTTTGATGATCCAGGAGCAGGTCTGGGAGTTGGGATAATTTTTTGGAAAGCCTGGGCTCAGGATCACCCCGGAGGACATTGAACGCTCCTCGTTTGCAGGACACTGAGCTGTCAGGAGGAGGGGGGAGCGTTAAATGGATTTATAAAAAAATAAATAAAAACTGCTGTGTTCAGACTAACTCTAAAAACACTGAAGAAGCCAGACTCTTTTTCAGTTGCACTAAGCAGAGCCTCTTGTGTGAGGTCTAAAACTGCGGCTGCACATGTATAACACACTTGTTTCACACACACACACACGTCTTTCACCTGATATGGTGTTGATATAAATAAATAAACAAACAAACAAAAAGTTTTGCTCTTGCTAATGTGCCTTGTGGGCTCTAGGGAGGTAGAGCACAAACAGAAAAAAACGTGCTTCCACATCAAACTCTTTGGATTCACTACTGTTTGTTCACTATCTCTGGAGAACACATTAGCAGCTTTGCGCACTTGGTG
>JBBPDH010000144.1:6625384-6636718 GCA_037974565.1 Clupeocharax schoutedeni
CACATCAAACTCTTTGGATTCACTACTGTTTGTTCACTATCTCTGGAGAACACATTAGCAGCTTTGCGCACTTGGTGAGGGCTTTATATGCCACATTACTCTTATGGCATAGGCCCAAAAGGCATTAAATGCTTTTAAGAAGCTTTGACTGCAGATAGAAGAACTCAATGTCAACATATTTTGAAGATGCTTTCAAACACGCAGCAAACAATACCTGTTACATATAGGCTTTAAAATCCAAAGACCAGAAGTAGGAAACACTCACAGAGAGGAAAGCTTAGTCTTAGACTGTTAGATGTTCAGCACCATGGACAGCACCCATTCTATGGTACCAAGGCAAAAGTTTGTAGGCACCACTTCGTCTAATGTCTGGGGAGTTTGTTCCCTCTTTCTCAGTTGTAACTGTGAAGGCTTTACACTAGATGTTGGAACATTGCTGTATGGATTTGATTAGTTCTGCATCACAAACACACACCCCAACTTATCCTAGTGGAACCAGAGGGTGCTTCATCACATCAGAGAATGTAGATCCATTAGTCCAATGGTGGGGGGCCTAGTCAATGCTTTTTAGAAGGCACAAAAAAAGCACTCATGTGTGGCTGCTCTAGAGAGTCCTGTTCTATTGGCAATGCTTTTCTATGGAGATTAGCTTCTAAAAGTAGCTGACTGCACTAATTAATGGGTTGTCTGGACATTTGGACATAGTCTATCTAACACCAGGATGTAGAATCACGATAGTAGCTGAAATCTTTCCAGCCTGGCTCGGCTCTCTCACATTGTTTCTGGCCTTTTCTTATCAGCTCCCTTTCTTTGCTCCAACACTGTGTTCCCTATCTGTGAATACAGCAACGTTCTGCCCAAGCACCATTCAGTGATGAGCAGATGAACCCTGACCCTTTACTGTCTTCCTTGTCTTATTTCCATGGATCAGTTATTTTATTTTCCACTTTTATGTAATCACCTCAGCAGGTATCTCTTTTATGTTTTTAAACCTGACTTTGAACTTCATGTTATCATTTACCTTCGCACAATGGGGGAGGGCCCTCAAACTGCAGGTGGGAGTTAAGCTTACAGGTGAGCTCGTCATTGCCAACCAAGGTGAACCCAGGAAAGCAGCGATATCTCACGATGTCACCTGTCGGAAAAGTAGTGGGGATAATGTTGAACCATCCATTATTTTTGCCTTTAAATTTTTCAGATAGTCTCTGTCAGTCTCTTTGCACAGTATAGAACCTGGAGCTGAATTTTAAATGTGTGAAAGGTGCGACATACACATAAAATATACATAAAATTAAACTCCTGCAGTGTCATGGAAGTCATCTGAAGGAGCGTTACGAGGCTTTTCATCCGCTGACACGCGCTACATATTTAATAATTTCCTGTCAGTCGGAAATCCCATCTTCCCTCAGAGGAAGCCCCAAGTGTAATTCCTGTGCCTGGCATCTTTCCTTTTTTACATTTCTGAAAATGAGTGATTCAGCTAAACACGTATTCAAGTGTGTTGGGTCTTGACAGCATCATACATACCAATTTCATAGTCTTCATCTTCATATAATATTTCTGCTTCCTCTACGGTGGGGGGAGGGGGGCATTTTTTAAGGCGATATGCTGAAAAAAATCAAAAAGAGAGAAATGTTCTGAAGATCTTTGCCTGTGTAATATGTCACTGCCGGCACTTGACAGCATGCACACAGACCAAAGCAGTTTGCATCCACAGCATGCATGTTTTATATATATAAATATATATGTTGCCTTCTATGGACTCAGGAGGTTACAAAGAAAGCCCATCTCATTTTCACACTAAAGAATTCACTTGCCTGCATGCTGAAACTGATATCAAAAAAAGAAAATGAAAGAGGCTTCTATTTTGGACTTGTGTAATCCAGAGAAATAATGCTGATATCATCAGAAGCAGTTGCCATCAAGCCGCCTTCTGTTTAAACTACTCTTCAGAGAACTCTTTGCATGGAATGTGTTGCTTTTTACTGACATAATTTTTAGCAAATATTTTCATTTCGAACAGAAACTTACCATGGAAATTGAGGACAAAGAATCCACTCGTGGAGAAGTCGCTGTGAAACTTGATAAGGACCTGATTGAAAGAGCTGTAAGCCGACTCCAGGGCCGTGTTGCCACTGAAGATTCCAAGCTGTGGGTAGCTTTGCTCTGGGCCGTCCCTGGAAGAAAGTGGGCACACCATTGGAAATACATTACAATGTCCTGATTCTTGCATTAAACGGTTTAATAATGCCTCGCCATTTCAGAGTGGGTTTGGGAAAATTGATTTACTCTCAAATCTATGGCACAATTTGTGCTGACTTTCATGTAAAGCTATTACATTACAGGCTGCTTTGAATGAAAACAGAAAAAAACGATGACTTAACAGACTACTTCACTCTTTTAATAGCTTTTGAAGATTAATGGCCTACATAACTATGAAAAGGGCCAAGATAGGGGATATTTCTCCATTGCTACACATCTTTTTGATCCACTTAGGAGGACTTCTGATTATGAAACATAAATTACTTGTGTTTTAATCATGCACTGAATACATTTAAGCAGAAATATCATGAACAAGTCATACGAGTTGTAATTTCCACTTCTTTCACACCCTGCATCAACTGGTTAATTAATATGTTCAGTCATTTACATGTATTGAGTTCAGTTTCACTGCTGGTAGAAACTTTTGTGAAGTTCACAGTTAAACAGACCTTAGTTCTATCATTAGTTCTACCTCAGAGCTATCCAGTTCTATTCTAGTCTGCTTTCATCTCCATAAAATGCTTGAATATATCAAGTTAAATACATTTTACTTGAACCCTTTTACATAACATTGACATAACAATGATGCAGTGTTAATATTGAAAAAAAAAAAAATCAAATATGCAAATAAGTTTCCTCTCATGTAGTCTGCCAAGGCAAGCATACCCAAGATTATTTTTTTTCTGTAGTTTTGGACAGTATTTTTGTAGGTAACAGCATGTCATAACAGGTTTAACTGAGCGTTGAACGTGTGAAGTTTTAATTTAAAGGTGTGAAGATTTAGGGCTGAAGTTTGCATGATGCTTCATTTTCTTGTCAGCTATGGTAGGCTCAAAGCCAGTGCAAAAAAAGAAAGAAAAATAGTCAAACACAGCTTGGCTGATTACATTTGGGCTAAGACAATTTGTGCAAATAAGATGTGTGCACAAACCAAATCTTTAATACTGGTCAGTGGTGCATGCTCACCACACAGCAATGTAGTCGTTGACGGGCTCGGTCTGTAACAGTGTGAAGTTGATGTAGACGCCATGGCCGTGAGGCACGGTGATGAGCCAGGTGCAGTCCTGAGAGTCCGGGTACTCGTTGGGATAGCCAGGTGAGAAAACGGTGCCGTTTGGAGCTGTCACGTTGTAACCACAGGGGGCTGCACACAAAGACAAATACAACTTCAGCACAAGCGCAATGCTCATCCATCTTACTGTGAGCAGTAGCCGTGGCAGACGATCAGCGGCAGGAAACGGGACATCATAATACTAATGATGACAACGTCAGGCAGGGGACCAGGGCATGTCTGTTCTAGAATTATCAGGATTATCAGACAATCGTGGGACACGGGCTAGAGGGGTCCTCAGAGTCTGAGCATGGTGTACAAAGCTGAACAGAGGAAGGCAGCTGCCTCTAATGCTTGGAGACTAACAGAAGAAGAGGGAAATGTGTGGCGTTATTGATTGATTAAGGACCAAACAGCTTTCATGCTACACTGTGCTTACTGATCATTTAGACTGCAATTCAGACCTTCTCCCTGTAGCTTGAGCCTCTACTGGATCAGTCTTCAAAGTGCTTAATTTGAAAGACAGCTATGAAAGGAAAAAACAAAAAAAAAATCCACTGTGGTCCTTGTAGTGTACCAGTAACACCAAGGAGTAACACTTCACTTAAAAAGCATCGTTAAAAAGGCCTTTGGGAGTGCAGAATGGTTGGATAATACCTATTAAAGTCTGCAAAGGCAGGCAAATGCTCCTTTTGAAAAACAGTGAACAAAACCTACATTGAGAGCCAGAGCTCAAAATCAGTGAGTGCACACTGAGCGAAGGAAACAGAAACAAGGTTTAAAAGTCTTTTTCTCACTCTCATTTACCTTCACATCGAGGAAACGGATGGTTCCATTTCCTGTTGGTTCCATGCTGGCATGTCAACACCGAATACCCAACCAATATATATCCAGGGAAGCATTTGAAAGTTATGGATTGGCCCGCATTGAAGTCGTTATTGGTGAGGTACCCGTTATGAAACGGATATGGATCTTGGCAATTCTGCAATTGATATGCTGGGAAAAAAACATCACAAAGAAGGAGCCTGTTAATCATCTGCAGGCAACAGTGTTTAGATGATGCAGGAAAGTTTTGTGTGTATCGATCAAGCAATTAAGACGTTTTTTCAATGGTATTACGAGTGATTAAGTAAGATTAAGTGAAATCTGCTCTGTTCCTGCATACATATTCCTCCTTTCAGAGATCTGAAAATATTTCACAGGCAGCTCATTCATTACCATCCATTATAAGTGCGTCCACTTATGTGCCGTCCCTTTTTTGGATATCAAAACACGTCATTGATTTTTTCCCCCATACAAACAGGCAGTGAAGGCTCAAGGATGGGCCAGGATGTTTTGAACTCCTGAACTTCTTTCAGGGTGGAAAAGAAAAGAAAATACAAGGGCGGCACATGAACCAGCTGACCTGTGAGTGCACAGCACGGACAATGGCTGGTTATTTTTATGAAGTGCGTGCACCGTCCTATTGATTTCAAAAGCTTTTAGGCACAAGCTGTCATGATGGAGAGCCCCTCCAGTGATGTTAGACAGAAGGATGCCAGAGATGCTTCTTATGATCAGAGGAGGCCAGATGCTCCTAGATAAGAGCTTGTCACTCCTGCACTGATGCTGAATGGACGTGATTTCCAGGAGCTCTGACAGTAGGCATAGGCTGCCGATATTTTTGACTTTCTTTTTCTATCCTGATATCAGTGAACAATACTCTGTAAAAATGATGCAATTCGCTGTCAATATTTATTTTCTACATGTATCACAGTGTGTTTGTTTATAAGAAGCATGCATTCATGGAATGAATAAGACCATTGTTTTTGAATACTGGTGCTCTCCTAATGCTCCAGAAAATGGACATAGCTTGTTTTGACTGGACTGTTTGTTCTGTTAAAATCACATCAAAGAAAAATATACACTTTACTGAAAATGTTCACCGGACAGAAGTTGTAAATCCATTCCTGCAACAATTTTCAGATTCTTCCACAATAGTCTAAAACACATCCCATTTAATATATTAAAGTTAATTTTTTCCCCAATACCTCCAAAACCTAAGGCTGTTTTTACAAAAATCATTTTGTGCACATTAAAATGGGAGTTTCTGTCATCTCTACAACCTAAACAGGTAATGCAGACATCAGTAAAATATTTCAATAACAAGAGTTTTAATGAACTGCCCAGTCTGCACATGCCTATTCCTGCAAACCTGTGCTCCTTAAGAAATAACTGGAGTTTCAGTATTGAAAGATTAGTGCTAAAGAAGAAAATATTAAGCCTATCACTGTATACTTGGATAGTGCCTGTATAGGTATGCCTCCATTTGCTCCATTTCATTGATTTTAAAATGAATTGATTCACAGGGAAATGTGAACAAAAGTATCAATACAGCACTGATTTTCATCCCTATGAGACACTGATGCTCAAGTCTTTCGTATTGAAGCACAGCAAAACAGGGGCAGAGCTCACCTTGGTAAGTGAGCCTGAAGCCAGGCCGGTTCTGCGAGTTGTCACTGTAAAAGTGGATGACTGTCTCATGTGTGGTGCTGAGTAGAGGGGGTGGAAGCAGGCTTCCACTGTATTGACCAATCAGGGAGCTGCTGTGCTGGGGACCTGTACGGACCTCCAGAAAGTCGTGGTTGTCTTCTGATGTGAAGTTGAGAAATAGGATGTGTGCTCCTGTAGAAAAAAAATACAGCTCAATGAAAAAAAAAAAAAATATATATATATATATATACAGTTAAAGATACTGAGTATTCACAAACTTTAGCTTTTGTTATTAAATATCCACTTCAAATTTACACACATATAGTTTATCTGGTGAAGTTTCTCTACATCTTCATTTCTATTATTTGTTACTTTAATACTGTTTCAAAATAGCGCACTAGCTAACTCCCCTAACTGTAATACTAGTCTGTGCTGTTGTGAGTGAATGGCTACACTTGTCCCTTCACATTTAGCAAGTAAAAGGCACACATGCCCACTGTGTGTACTAGGTATGCATGAGGTAGCAACTCTTGAAAAGTTTTTAATATCTGACATATCAGTACACAGTGGCATAAAACAGTTTATGAAACAAAAATCCTTCAACAAAGACTCATTACTGATGGTAATTAGCCCTGTTATTTTGTCACCCAGACCTCATTAGAATGGATAATATATATGAGAAGTGAATGTACTAAAGCAAATACCCAAATGCATTTTTCTTTTCATGCTGGAACAGAGCCTGGCCAAGAAAGCATGATGTGGCTAAAAAACACTGGGGGCAGCCGGTGTGCTGAGCTGCTGTTAACGGGCAAAGCTCCAACCACTTCTCACTCACATTAACACCTGCAGGGAAAATCTGCACAGCCTCTTTTGCTCATTAATTGCCTCCTTATGAACTGTGAATCAGAGCGAAAACTGGAGGACAGGAAATATTTAAAACAGAATCTGCTCCTTAAGCGTCATTATAAAACCATTTTTGAAATCTATTCTGCAGGTAAAATTGTTAAACTAATTTGCAGAAAATCTTAACATTAATCTATTTTGGATCTCCGCTTATTGTTTTACTCTTTCTTTCTACCATCATGGAGAACTAAGATCCTGGCTCTAATATTCAGATGAGTTTATAAGCCTTTACTATCTGGACCAAGTGTCTCAGATCAGTAATAGTGCTAGGTGCTGCAGTAGTGATAGATCTCCAAGACCAGGGTTAGTCATCTTTGTTTTAAATCAAATTACCCTCCAAAACCATTGAGAAAACATGTATCAGTATATAGTAGCAGAATCTAGTTTATCAGTATTTACTGAATTTCTGATTCTATATGTGGGCCTGTTTATCAAAATGAAACACTGAAACACAGGACATCAGTCAAACACAGTGAGTGGGGAAAGAAAGCCCCAGGAAATGTCACTCCAGGACAAACACCAACATCATCACTCAGCTTCTCAGCTTCTTCAAAACAAATTCGTATTTGGACCACTAATCCTCCTAAAGACAAAACATTTTTCCACATAAATGCGACATAACTTTTGACATATTTGGGCCGTATCAATTTTAGAGTGGCCATTAGTCGTAGTTTTAAAGAAAACACTGTCTTCCTCCTATTTTGTTCGCTCACACTGCTGCTATTATGGTACGACTATTCAACAATTCATTCATGTAACATGTATTCACTAATCTGAGGTGATGCTTCAGGCTGCTCAATAACGAAACACAAAGGCCAAATATAATATAAATGTGTAGTCTTTAGTAAAGCTTTAGACAGGTGTTCAACAGAGTTACTCTCTTCTGACTACACGTCTAAAAATAAAACAACTGTTTCTCTGGGCCAAAGGTGTTATTTTCTCTCTAAAAGAACATTCTGACATTAAATAGTGATTTTATGTATACTACTATACTGATAATTGTAATCTTCTTCCTAGCTTTTCATCACAAACTCAGTTTATTATGTGATTTCTTTACTGTTAAGCAGGAAAGCGAAGGAGTGTGTTGGCGAGTGCAATACACTTTTCTTACAATCTCAATCAATTGCCTTGTTAACATCTGGATTGGGTCTTTTGTTCAGCTCTTGTCTGAGTCGCGAGGCTGCAGAAAGCAAATGCAGTCAAATGACTCCAGCTCAATGAGGCTGGAGAGCTAAATTGACTGCATATAATCTAGAAAGTTAAGATAAATAAAACAGCATAACAAGCCATTGCTGCCAGGCCAAACTGTGGAGAGTAATGTAGCAGAAAAGGAGGTACTTGGCCTGCTCTGAGTTTATCAGAGCCCAGGCCAGGATGTTGACAAGCGCAATCCTTATTTAAAGAATAAGTCCTCAAACGAGCGACTTCCAAACCGCCATTTTTCAGACAGATGTATCAGGGTAAGCTACTGATGGATGGACCTGCTCTGTGAATTCGATCAAGTTAACGAGAAAAGGCCAATCAGTGGCTTTGTTTGCTCTAAAGTGGAAACTGGTCCGAACGCTTTTCATTTACAGACACACTAAGATAAATCATTACTCCAGCCTCGAGTGAGGAATTTTTCAAAAGAACACCGGATCTTGAATACCACAAGGCTCAGAGCTCAGGGTGAGAACAAATTGGATGATTCTCGACCACAGGTACACAATTTATAGTAAAGGGGAAATCCATCAGTTTCTGCACAGTCAAAGTGTTAAGACAGAAACGATGTCAATGTCATTTATGTTTTAAATTGTTCATGATGATGCTGATAGTATCCAGATCTGTGAAAATGCCTATAAAAGTTACCTCACTTTTTTCTTGAAAAAGTTAAAAGAACCATCTATTTAATGCCTGAGACATTGTTTCATGATAATTTTGGTCTTTACATGCTAACCGTTGTGCTCAATTAACATTTCTTTAAGATTTACTACTATTTAACAATTACCAACATTACATATAAAACATGATGAAATGAAATAAGAGGGTTAAGCATATTGTATTTCAAATAGTTCAGTGGTAGTATTCTTGCCTGCCACATGGCCTAGTGGTTAAGGCATTCGCCCTGCTACCAGAAAGTTCAATCCCCAAGGCCGCTAGGCACCGCTGAGGTACCCTGAGCAAGGTACCGTCCCACACACTGCTCCCCGGGCGCCGTGTTCCTGGCTGCCCCCTGCTTCACTTGGTAAATGGGTTAAATGCAGAGGAAGGATTTCGTGCTATTCACGCTGTGGTGTGTTCACGTATGACAAATGGTCACTTTCACATCGGTTTGATGCCAAAGACACTTTTTTGCAAAATGTTTTGTGGGACTAATAATTCTGTTAAACTATATTCAATTGTAACATTGCAGGCCAGTAAACATTATTTCTGCTGGCTGGGGTGGCAAGCAGAAATAAAGCAAGGATATCCATAAGAAATAGGGGAAACCAAATGACCAGAAATGAAACACTTAACACTAAGACTAAAATCAAAACACACTGAGGCCAACAAAAGAAAACAGAAACCTACAAAGAAACAGGAAGGGGCAACAAATTCAAGACAACACCAAATGATGCACAACAGGGAAGCAGAGTAAACAGGCACAAGAAACAGCTGGGAATAATGATTTCAAGGATAGACCCATTGGAACATTGACAAGGGAGCAAGACAAGGATAAAATAACAAAGAAACAAGGATAATAAGCACAGCTGGAGTGAGGAAACCATGACAGTCATTTACATTTACATTGTTGGGTTTAGTCTTATTCCATTCTTTTTTTATTCACACGTTGCCTTTGTATCCTAAAATAGAACATGGCTTAACAAACATCAGTTCCTGTTCTGGTTGATGGTAGTAATGTATGGGTTGGCCCGTCGTCCCATGGCTTAACAATTGGGTCGAACGGGTTTGGGTCAGCTTAGAACATTTTGTGGGTTCAGATGGGCTGGGTCAAGAAGTGACAAAGCCCTGTTCCAGCTAAGTAATAAATATCACTCAAAAACATGGCAGGTCAGGCTAGGGTTGCTGATTAAAGAATATTCTCCTGGGTCTGGTGGGCTGGGTTGGCTCAGATGCAGGTCAGAAAAACTTTGGCGCTTCTTTAAACATGTGTACTTCACTCTCACGCATCTCATTTATGGTTCTTTAAAGAACGAGCCACTGAAAAAAAGTATTAAATGCTGAGGCCGTCCCAGCAGTAGTTATTATTTCCTCCAGCAGTAGTGGGCTTTATGCACTGGAAATGTATACACTTAATAAATGTAGATAACCTATGAAACAATACAAAAGAGGGAGTGCACAGAGTGTGAAGTCTTGGCACTGGTTTGAAACTACTGAATATAAATGCAACTGAATTAAGTTGTGCAAAAAATTAAAGATCAAACAAAACTACACTGAAAGCATCAATTCACTCTTTTTCAGTACGAACTTAATCCTATATAGAGTCATCACCGGGGATACCCAGAGTATATTACAGGGCCAGTTTACTCACACACTCACATCAACGTTCAATTTAGAATCACGGATTCACTTGACGCACATGTCTTTGAACTGTGGGAGAAACCGGAGAACCCTGAGGAAACGCCACTATGAGAAGAACAAGCAAACTCCAGGACCTGGATTCAAACCCTCAACCTTGGAGATGTGAAGCAACAGCATAACCAAGTGAACCGCTGTGGGGCCCTCCTTATCAAGTCTTCTTACCAAATCAAAATTCAAAATAACGATGAACATCAGCTAAAAGCTTGGATAACACATTTCAACGCAACATCAATACCTCACAACAAAATAAAGCCGTTAACTGAAACAGTAATGGGAACTTTCAGCAGTCATTTATCTACAGACTGCACATTTCAGTGTCTTTTTAGTACAGCTCTCTTTTCTCCATCTCATGAACTCATTCCTCTTTATCTGTTTAAGCATCTTTGAAGGGCAGCTGGCTTTCCTAAAGTCTGGACCACCAGCACAATACAATGCATCCAGTGTAGACTGCTTCAGTGATTGCGTGCTTACAGCGGGGGCGATCTGATTTGTCGCTTGTTTGCGTCTCTTACTGTTAGGCCAAGATGTTATTCCTTGTAATTCTTTATGGCAGGCCTGTTATTTCTAATGAAGTGTGTTGTGGCTGTTTTTAGCAGCTGGTTGTCATTGCTGGGTTACAAGCAGAGGCAGAGTGATACTGAAAGAGAGAAGGTACTGGCACTATGAGATAATCACTTTGTTCTGTAGCCATTTTTTACAATGATGTTCCTGTAAAAGCACCAGAACAGCAGTTTACAATTTTACAGAATTGCAGCAGCATATTTGGTACAATATTAATGGATAAAGCACAAAAAAAATTTAATCCGGGTTGATTTGGTCAATACAGCCTCTAGTCCGCCAATACGTTCATGAGGTGAAGTGCATTAATTATTTGAAAACAAATCTGCTTACTGAATGTCAGGCCAATTGATTTTTAGCGGGCTGAATGGCATCATGAGAATCGCAATGTGATTCGCCCTCAACCTTGGCAGTTACTAATCCAGCTCTAGTGAAGCGATGTGTGAAAGATAAGTCGGTATCCCTGACGAGAGTGTGTTTGTGGCCCTGCAGCCAATCTACTCGCGGCGGTGGCTCATTTGCACTCA
>JBBPDH010000144.1:6645447-6655447 GCA_037974565.1 Clupeocharax schoutedeni
AGAGAGAGAGACGCGTTCTCCGGAAAAGTCACGAATGTGTGTGTGTGTGAGAGAGAGAGAGAGGGAAAGAGAGAGGGGATCACTGCGAGAGAGATACTGACAGATACAGAACAAACTAATTAGGGAGAGAGAGACACACGCTCTGGATCTGTGCGCTCCAGAACAAGAGAGAGAGAGATACAGAGAAAGATAGAGAGATGCGCGCTCCGGAAAAATCACGTGAGAGAGCACGCGTGCGAGAGAGAGAGATACAGAGAAAGATAGAGAGACGCGCGCTCCGGAAAAATCACGTGAGAGAGTGCGCGCGCGAGAGAGAAATACAGAGAGAGAGAGGGTTGTTTGTTTCATGCGAACTGAATTTATTTCCGTTTTCTTCACAGGCGCAGCTTTTAATAACGCAACGATATCGTCAGGGTCTCGCGAGACCAGACGCATCTCGTGAGGCCAATCTGATCTCTGACCCTTATTAAGCGTACATTCATGCATTTGAGTCTGTAGTTGTGAATGAATGAAAATTTTGTAAACTCCTGTATGAGTCAAACCATATATACAGTAAAATATAAAGTATGTAGTTTATCTGTCAGAAAAAGTTTACAAATACAAAGTGTAATTTTATGGTTGTAGTTTCTTCATTACCAATACAAACTGACATCCGTGACTCTACTGTCAAAATACGTCACAGGCTCACAGGCATTATGATTCCACAAAAATCAAATAGTTTAGTTACATCATATTGTTGTTGTTGTTGTTTTTGTACCCTGAGGTTACCTTGTTTTTCTATTATGAACTACATAAAACATCAATGCCCTGGCAGGGGAAAATAGCTTTGTTTTTATAATTGATTTGATTACATGTTTAAGTTGAGATTTAGAAATATTTGAACTGCAGCTGTGTAACTGCCCTGAGAGTGTAATTGCAACTAGAGATGTTCCGATACCATTTTTCCCCTCCCGATACTGATACTTGGGCTCAGGGTATCGGCCGATACCGAGTACTGATCCGATACCTGGGTGTGTATCTGTATAAACAGCTGTAGATACTACCAGCCCTGTATTAATTGACAGAATTATTTTATGCTGTGCTTTAGATTTCCTGTGTTTGCATTCTGAGCAGCGAAGAAGAATTGATTTCCGATTTGCAGTGTTAAACAAAGCTAGCGGGCATAACTAGGTTATGTTTAGGTAAATGGTATCGGATCGATAAGTGGACTCAAATACTCGCCGATACCGATGTGAGATTTTTTGGTGGTATCGGCAGCATTTCCGATACTAGTATCGGTATCGGAACAACACCAATTGCAACTGCAGATGCCACCGCTGAAATTGTCAGAAATAAACCTGGCAAGACATGAAGAATCACTCATTTACCAGAATAAACAAAAGCACCAGTTTCCACACTTGTATTCTCTTGATCTTCTCACCGATTCCTTCCTTAAACCAATTTTGATAGGTACTTCCCACCAGGATCATCCTACAAATCCTGGAGATGATCTGACCCAGTTATCTACCCATCAGAATTTGGCCCATGTTTCTGTCACTCAGATTCTCACATTTGTCAATTTCTTCTGCTCCCAACACATCTACTTAAAAACCTGACTTTTCACCTGCTGCCTAATATGTCCCACTTAATGACAGATGCCATTGTAACAAACCATGTTATTCACTTCATCTGTTCAAATGTTTAAATGCTAAAGTTTTGCCATAAAAACTCAACTGATGAAAATAATTTTAGATTTATAATGTATGCTTTCGATACAGCCTAGCAGAGACAGACCAAAATTGAATCATTTGTCCAAAATTTTGCAAATGCAATCAGTTATTTTCTTATAGTTGGTATCACAGAGGTTTTGTGCAGGTTTAAATGATACTGTATTTATTATAGTTACATATAAATATTTATGTATACTTTTACACTTTGTTGTATTTTCACAACATCTTTTTTCCCCACAATTTTGTATCCTGAATAATATCCACGTTGAGAACTATGTTTCTTTAGCTGTTGCTGATTCTGTCAAACACAGTAGGACACTATGTCTATAAAAGGGTTGTTCTTTATTTATGTCAAATCCTTTAATGTTATTATTACCTCTAATGAGCTGTGCTACTGGTTCAATATTAATGGCAAACAAGAGGGTGAAAGAGAGCAGCCCTGTCCACATTCCTATTCTCATGTAAATCTGTCTGATCTATTCCCATTAACTTTGACAGCAGCCTGTGGGTCTGAACAAAGTGTTCGCATTCGGGTTATGAAATTAGGGCACATTTTGCATCATTCTAGCGGTTGAAGTAAGTATTGCAATGTGAACACAATCAAAGGCCTTTTGGGCGTCGAATAATATGATCAGTGCTTTTTCCTTAACCCTTTAATGGGACATTATGTGAAGTAATCATCTGATATTATCTCCATAGTGTCTTCCAGAAATAAAACCATTTGGACCAGAATGCATCATTTGAGTGATAATCTTACACCCAGCCAAACTTGCTGCTCAAATGCGAAAGTCTCCATTTTATTGTGATATTGGTCTAGCATCCAATACTGTCTTTACCATTTTTATGCATTACCACTGTGGTTGCTTCTCTCCTTTTAATCAAGTGCACAATGCTATGCTTCTATCCACAGGGCAGATAACATGTTTTCAAGCTATTGTAATAATGATGAATAAATCCACCTGGTCATGAACTTAATTTATCTGAGTGGAGATCACCTGCTACATTTCCATTTCTCTATCTGTTTAAATAATTCCTTAGCTCTGATTCTGGTCATTTTGACAATTTGACATGTTTCAGAATTTGAAAAACAGAAAGTTGTGCATATTTCTGAGGTGTATAGGGATTTGCAAAAGATGTGTAAAATTCTGGCATCTAGATATTGCATAATTTGGAGCTCTTGGATTTTATTCTATGCACTTAGATGACTGCTGTTTTTAAATCAGAAAGTCAGTTATCTACCTGCTCCATTTCCAGGCTCATGATATTGCTGGTAAGTGAATCTCAAGCTTCTGTCAGTCTCCTCTGATAACAAGATTTTGAGTACTCTACGGGTTGCATGAAGAGTTTTAATAAGACAATGTGAGCTGATTTATTTATGCTGTTTTTTCTCCTGCTTTATCCTCCAATTCCCACTGTTTGCCCTAATTTCTGAGCACATTTTAATGAAATGATGCAACCCCTGATGTATCACAATATAAGCAGTAATGTTTCTGATGAGATTTAAATACACCATATGGACAAAAGTTTTGAAATCCCAGACCATTACAGGGACTTTAATGACACTGCATTCAAATACATAGACTTAAATACGATGTTGGTTTCCACTTTAACAGCTATAAGAACACATACTCTTTTTGGAAGTTCCTCTGCACCAAACTCTTCCAACCATATCTTTATGGAGCTTGCTTTGTGCACTGGGACACAGTCATGCTGGAAAAAAAAAAGGTCCTTCCCCAAAAGCATGGCATTGTCCAAAATGTCTTGGTTTTGCAGAAACATTAAGATTACCTTTCACTTGAGGTAAGAGGCATAGCCCTAACCCCGAAAACCAGGTTTGCCCCAATACTTCTGTCAAATATTGTGTCGTGAATGATACCCTATTTGACAGTAGGTGATAGGTGAATGATCAGAGGTAGCAAGGGGTAGTATTTCTATGTCAGCTAGTCCATACATCTTTGACTTAGGGCCAAGATATATCTCCCTTCATTATCTTTATGTATTAATGTTGGTGTGAAATTAATTTGTCTCTGTAAAGTGGGTTGTATTCACCTCTTTCCCAGTCTTTCTGGTGTGAAGAATAACTTTGCTTTCCCAAGACTTTTTAAATGCATCATGTTTGCCATCAGAAGTTTCCAGTAGGCATGTTTTCTGACAACAGCATTCGGTATTTGGTTTGTTTACAAGTTTCTTTTTTCTTTATAAGATTTCATTAATCACAGTTTATGATTTATTTTTCAGTGTACTGCAGGAGATGTAAAGTTACTAGTATATTTAGTGGCATAATTAAGGGTGCTAGATTACACAAAATCAGAAAAACAACTATCCTATATGTTCTCATCTTTAAGGATATTGCACATTAAAAAAATTAATAACTGCTCAAAAGAATTACTCTGGATTATATTAAGGCATCTAATAATGGATTCAATAATGAGGCAATTATTGGTAAAAGTTAATAAGGCATTAAATGACAGTGGTCTTTTTTATATGTGGTACGAATTAACATTCAAGACAGGGGCAGAGTCTGTTTTTTGTGTATATTTTTTGTGTACAGGAAAAGTTTGTTCTGTTAGTCCTCTGTCATAGGAATGACCGTTTTCGATACATATTTATGGAATACAGAAACTCCTAGTCCTCATTTTGTGTGAGACCTGCAGTCTGGCAGGGAAGAGCAAACCTTTGTGGGCTCCTTGTCACCTATGTAACTTCTTTACAAGTGTGAATGCTGCTCTGGCTTTGGGGACAGTGGTGGTGTAATCAGAGAACATGGCTGTCTACCTCCTGTTGTGAAATCAGGATCTTCTCAGGATCTCTACAGGGCCCCCGTCATCGTGTATTTTGTCGATGAGAACCCTCAGTCTGTCCCCTGGTTTCTTAGTGTGATCAATCGATTTTTCTGTCTCGTTTCATCTTCAGTGCTTCTGGTTGTTCACTGATGCCAACTATCCTTACATTCCCTGTCTCATTTTGCCTTCCAAGTCTTCAAGCAGGTTATAGCAGACACTTTGTGTGACCATACCAATAATTCTTCTGTCATGTCCTAAAAGTCTGCCTTCATATGATTTCAGATCAAATTGCTATCATATTATTAGTGACTTCTGACCTTATGGCTTGCAGTTCTCTTTTCAAGGGATTCAAGTCTTCAGCAACTGGATTCTTCAATTCTTCATTCCTATTGTTTTAGACATATCTTCTCTCAGGGATAGTAGGATATTTGACTTGATTGCTTCAGCAGCCATATCTGTAGTATCAATCCAGGTGGGTGGGCTGGATTTATGGTGGCTGAAGTACTGTGTATATGGGAATTTCGGGCCTCGTCAAGTTTATATTTTCAAAGATTTACTAGTGTCCATGTTGATATTCTTGGCTGAATTCAGATATTAGTACACTTAAGGTTGGTTTAGTGAGAAATAATATTGGTTTTGATTTTAAGAAAGCCATTTAAACAGCAAATCCAGCAGGAGCTCTGAAGAGTAATAAAATGCACAAAGTAGGTGAAATGATTGATGAGCTGATCACACATTTATCTCAATTTAATAAAGTCTGAGTAACTTACAGATTATGGTTTTAACCAGAAGATGTTAACAATGGCAACATACAGAATGCCTAGATGGGGAAAATAAATATATACAGCTCCAGAAATAAATAAGAGACCACTGCAATTTATTTTTAATTAGGCATCTCTATGAGTATGAGTACGTCAAAGGAAATGATTGTCATTTTGTTTAAGAGTGAACAAGAACTTTGTTTCCTTGGAAACATGGGATCATTTCTCTTGTTTTGATGATCTTGATCTTGTTTTTGTTATTTCCTTTAATATTATAATTTAAAGAACAATACATTTATTTGGAAATTAGGAGAAATATTGTCAGACAAAGCTGTTCAGTTCAATCCTCACATCTATAGAAGGTAAAACCAGAGAAACTTAACATTGTTTCAGTGGTCTCTTATTTTTTCTGAAGTTGTATACGCTGAAAAAATTAAAAAGCAATATGCATTTATGTTTTGCACCTGTAGGACTCTTTTGATAGGTTGCCTTCTGTACTGCCTCATTTAAAAAAAACAGTTCAGTCTAGCAATGCAGTCCAGTTTTTAATTATGTGTGCCCTTTAACATTGCCATCTTTCTGTCATTTAGTTTTGGGTTTTGTCTTAATTTTCTTCATAATGATTCCTAAGGCACTTGCAATCTTGTAGTTAGTGGGTTTGTCAGATAAGCTGTAGTCCTAGTAAATCAAGCATTAGATTCAGTTAATCTAACATTAACATTCAGACGCATTCTGAGTGCATGTTGCATTTGCATCATGGTAGATTTTGTTCTGCTCTTGTGCTCATATGAGCCAGAGTGTAGACACAACGTACATGCACCTTACAAAGCGGCCAGACAGTGTGTGATTGAACGGCACGTCAAAAAAGGCAGCTAAAGATGGCTACACTATGCCCATGTGACATGTAGCTTATTTCATACTTTTCAAAGCTTGTGACGGAATGACTCATGCTGTTCTAGACGGTAGTAGGCATGTATTAGTCCCAGTGCATTACACTGATGACTGAAGCCTGAAAAACGCTCCTTTGCACTTGAATGACTTGACTAATAATTTCTGGATAAGGTTTGACAGCTCCATAGAACTCCGGTGTCCAGCTATTCAGCACTCCTTCATTTCCATTAGCATCAAGATGATGTGCCACATTTCCAAGGCCCATGAGATGAGCATGTGATGGGCCTAAATAGATTTTTCCAGATTGAATATGGTACATTTAGAGCACCGCATTACATTATTTGCCAACAGCAATTGTTATGACAAGGAAATACCTCTAAGGAAATATCTCTATTAGCAGTGAAGAGCTTAACAGTAGGTGGTCCATTCATGAGAAGGGTGAGGTGCACTCTTCCTGAAAGTAAACACTCTGGTTAAAGCTTTTTGGTGTATTTCTTCTATGATAATTTCTGCGAAGAGAGGGCATCCTTGAGGAAGACCTTAAAGATATGCAATAAATAACATTTTTGTGTTGCACATGTCAATCACACTGCAATCTTCTGCCTTGCCCGCCAAATGGTTTGACAAGAAAGCAGGTAGAAGCAGCAGATAACTGCAGAAAAAAATATCCTGTTCACGTCCCAGTTTAATTGTGATACTTCACCACTAAGTTCAGAGGTAACTCAGCTTATTAAAGTAAATTACAAACCAACTTGAACTCAGCTTATTTAAGACAATTACAAACACGTTAGAAAAATGTAAAAACTAAGGAAACTGCATCTATTTGATATAAGAAATCAAGGGTTTGACTATCATTATGCTATCAGTATGAAATCAGACATCAAATGCTGGTTTCGACAACATTTATTGGTTTTAGTCTGAAACCATTGGCTTTCTTTGAGATGATGAAGAGATGAAAGTGTGGATGGCAGAGTTAGATAGATGAGTGCTCTCACTATGAAATATGTTCATGCGCTCTGGGTTAGCACTTGAATCCCTCTTTAAAATCGGGTGGATGTAGCTCAAAATTGAAAGAACTGGGTTTCAGTTCGTAGGGATGAAAGAAAGGAAAGCAGGTTTAGAATCAATAGAAATTAGTATGAAAGATGTATCATTGTACTGAGATCAATATGAAATACTGTTGTGCTTTGGGTCAACAGCCGAATCTTTTGGTATTTGGCAGCTGTAACTTAGAAAAACGAGGAAGGAATACATTCAAATTGATTTATTTACAAGACGTAGGAATGAAGGATTGAACAACTGGATTACACTGATAATGTCTGTAATTAGCCTGTGCCAACACTCACCCTTACAGAGTTGGAAGTATTGTGTGATGGAGGGGGCAAATGCAAATTGGGCATGACTAAAACAATGAGAAAATGGGAGAAAGAGGCAATGTAAAGCAAACAGTAAACACTAAACAGCTGATATTGTGTGAGCTGGTGAGGAGAACACAGGTTCGGTTCCAGATTTCTCCTCGGTTCCTTCGGGAGAGGAGGAACTTTTGTGAAATTCCAACAGCAGATCCTGATTTAATTTACTGAAGAACTGATTGAGTTAAACTAGGATTCTGATGGAAACTACAATACTGGACTTCCACTCAGAACACACAGATATACTGTACATACAACTACTATTTACTGTGTAATGTTTGTATTGTGATTAATCTCACCTGTCTGTCCTAAACATACTGTTTTTAATACTCTTATAAACATAGGAGTAGATAAATAGGTTTGCTTTGTTTATCAATGACAGTGAATACTGTCAACAACCTATTTTAAAAAAAGAATAATCTTACATATAGATATATACAGTACATATATATATATATATATATATATATATATATATATATACACGGTTTTCTGCTATAAATCGCATTGTTATATGCGAAATTAAATCATTCATTCAAAACTAGCACACACCTTTCTTTATAAAGTACTGCTATATGAACAAGTGGAATAAAACTTCAATCATCTTTTTAACATCAGTGTTCCTTTTAGCACAGTCATGCAGCTGCAGTTCAAATATTTCTGTCAATCTCAACGTAAATATGAATGTAATAAAATCAAATATAAAACCAAGGCAAAGCTATTTGCCACTGGAGGGCATTCACATTTTATCTAGGTTGTTATTGAAAAACAAGTTACCCTCAGAGTTACAATGGCCGTCCTGTGTGCGGCATTCAGCACCCCGAGATGCGGCCAAGATGCGCATACACACTACCTAGCTAAAACTTTGTCAATGAGTATTGTCAGCAAACATCTACTTTATCAGGAGGTGGTCACCTGACAAACATCCAAAATGTTCAGCAATTTCACTGTGCGATAAGGGAGTCCTAAATAGCATGCGAGACCATGATTCTGAAATATTAGTATGAGTGGGGTGCGTGTTTTTTTTTTTTAATGTAGCCTAAAAGCTGTAAGAGGAAAAAATAGGAAAAGAATGATAAGGAGAAGAAAGAGAAGAACAGTGAGATGGATTTCAAGTCAAGTTAATTATTAACTGTGGCTGGAAAATGAAATAGCACTGAATTGGCAGTCTGTGACTCAGCAGTTTGAGATAGTGAAGTGAATGTCACCAAAGGCCAACAAATCAGGCTAAATTTCCATATAAAAGTCCTGGCTGCTAAACACGCTGTATGTATGATCCAGCGATGAGGTGATAGTAAAGCTATGAGTGCCATGAGATCTCTAATAAAGTAGATGGGGAAATATAAAATCCTTAAACATGCTAATGCATTCTTAGCTCACACTGCAGTAAAGAAAGGTTGGATTCTTACAAACCACCTTTATGTTGAGGAATCCCATTACCATGTAATAGATTTAGGGTGGAATGCTCCTTTAAGGATATTCTTCAGTTTTGATGGGAACACTGAATTAGTGTTGCTGTCTACCTTTATATAAGTGTGCACCTTCTGAAAAGGGTGAAAAGTATGACTTGCCCAACAAAAAAGTATCTTGCTCAAAATAGTTCTTATTAGACAAATGTATCATAGCAAGCGGTCCAGATGAGGTAAGTAATTATAAATATATCTTTGAACAATAACCAAAAAAAAAGACCCTGCAAAATTGTAATTGAATTGGGATGTGATGAGCTGCAATTAATCCAGTATGATGAAAAGAAAGGGGAGACAGGAACACAAAACATATCTGACAGTTTAATTAAGGGTATTATCCTAATGGATTTGTGACTAGAGGAAGAATGAAATGGCCGATTGTGACGAGAAAGCAAGCACAAGACAAAAAGGCTGAGCAGACAGGCGACGGACGAGAGGCCGCCACGCTTTAAACGGGCCACCGAACAACGCACCAAATACCGCAGAGTTGGGATTTTTGAGTAATTCTGCCATCGTGTTTGTGAATGTCTCTGGGCCATCGCAATCTGCACCAACTTTAACATAAGGAAGGAATTACAAGTTATCCCTGGGTGAGCTTGCATGATCACAGGAACACATCAGGTGAACTTTCCGAGTGCTTTCTGGGACGGGCAACGAACGGGTGGAACAATGCTTGACATGTACTGGGAGAATTAGGAATGTGGGGAAAGAAAGCTGCGCTGAGTCGGTGTGAGATCATGCCAGGTTGAATGTAGCCGGAAGCAGCCAGCTCTCCCCAGTGGAGTGACCTTTCGCTAGTGCGCGAGTGCAGGACTGGGCTGAGTTCAGCGCAGGCATGTTGAAAGTGCTGCTGTAGGCCTGGCCACAAAACCCTCCACTGGGAGGAACAGCAGAAAAAGATTAAGTCCCCCTCCCTCTTAGGAGGACCTCGGCCTCTCTCTGCATTCCTGCAGCGAGTGGTTAGCTTTGTTTTACTGC
>JBBPDH010000144.1:6666691-6684495 GCA_037974565.1 Clupeocharax schoutedeni
AAAGACCATCGAGACTGTGACAAGACCAAGACCACGTAAAAGTGGTCTCGAGACCGGTCTCGAGACATCCAACTCTAGTAAGAGGAGACTGTTGTTTACATTGTTCTCATGGAGCAGAACGTAGGAATTCGGAGCTGAGTATGCACTAATCAATATTTATATTTTGACTAACTTATAAGCTTGTAAGCCAGTAAAATTCAGAAAAATCTGTAAAGTTCTGCTTTGGAACATTTTTGTTTACCACAGAGTGTGCTTCAGGAATTTTCACAAACATCATTCATTTAGAAAAAAACAGCCTTCTTATTCCGTCTCTATTGGCTTTTTGTTATTATTACTCAACATGGTTTGAGGCAAGTATGTCATGATTGATGAACGCAGTTTGACCAGTGCTCTTTAGTGTGGTGTCAGCAAAGGCTACATTAGCCTGGTAGCTCCAGTGCAAAACGGAAGAAGCGAACTTTGAACTCCCAGCATCTTAGCTTATAAACTACATTTCAGTTAAGCTGTAAGTATGATACTTTAATGCGATGCAATGTGTGCTGTTTAGATTATTTAGCATATGACTATAAGGGCTTTAAGAATATGACTAGGCTTATCACATAGGACAGTCGCTGCAAATTCACATTCCAGATGGTCCGACTTTACACAGCCGTGTACAGACTGTTGGTGTACTGTTTACTTAATGCACTGACCAAATGTCACTGTTTCTTACATGCTATACATGCTCGTCATGCTTTACCACGACTTTTACACCTGTAATGCATACAAAGCACACTGTACAAATCTCCTGATCAATGTTAAGGTGATTTAAAGCTCCTGGGAGTGCTGAGAGGTCACTCACACATGGTGGGAGGGGGCAGCGGACAATTACAAACCCAGGGTGGTGTATGTCAAGAAGCCACGGCCCAGGTGAAGATAACTTCATTATTTTTTCTTTAATTAGATATTTGCTCTCACCTCCAGCATGGGGCCTCTAGAAAATGGCCCAAGGGAGCTGGCCCTGCCGCTATGTAAATATCAGAACTGGATATCCTCACAGCCCGCAGGCTTTCCATCTGCAAGGTTCCCACGCTGGAGCTTTACTTTATGATAATAGCTGCTACAGGTAATTTTGTTGTTTAACTGTTTAAATTGTTTAAACTCTGTTTAATACCTGTTTATTACTGTAATACTGTAAATCTATTTTAAGTCTGTGATGGTCTATAACTAAATTACAGCTGCAATTAAAGCACTATTTCAGGCACATTCATTTTACTACAACAGATTCTGTGATGGAATTTGTGAGAAACTGTCTCATTTATGTGTTATAATATGCGTGTTTGATCATAGTACAGTCAGAGCTGAGTCTATTTTTATGTATAGGAAACAAAAGGTATTTAATGAAATCATGTACATTTTGTTCTCACATTCTTCCTGTCATTAGATTTTTCTGTCATTTTAAAGAGAAGGAAGCTAAACCAGGAATTTTGCCACAGAAGTCCTTTATGCAAGTTAAAACACTTGCACACTGTAATGCCATCACAAGACTGGCATATACCCCAACCGTGCCTTCTCAAGGGTGGTTAGTCATGTGGTTGTGACAGTTGTAGCTTACAATTGGCATAGCTGGTGTTGTTCTAATACAGTGCTGTAGTTCAGCTGTCACTGTGAAATTTAAGACCAGCACTACCACAAAGCGATAGATCAAGCAAACTCAGCGGGGGCTAGCGAGCGCTAAAGTGCACAACATGTAAACATTACATATCCTCTGCTGCATCACTCACTAGTTCCACACTGAATCTAGATGTAACATCACAAAAATAACTGTGTCAGAACTTCATAAAAGGGGTTTCCACAAGCCTAAGATATCATGCGCAACGTGGACAGGGTGGTAGCACGCAGCCACTAGACTCAAGAGTGGAAACGTGTACTCTGGAGTGATAAATCATGCTTCATTATTTGGCAGTCTCACTGATCAATCTGGGTTTAGCAGATGCCAGAAGAACATTACCTACCAGAAAGCATAGTGCCAGCAGTAAAGAGTGCTTGTGGGCTAATAATGGTCTGTTTTCCAGAGTTTGGGCTTGGCCAAGGTTAATGTTACAGCAAGATATATGCAGCCAACTTTGGCAACAGTTTGGGAAGGCTAATCTTACACCATGACTGTGCCCCTGTGTAAAAAGCGAGGTCTATAAGGAGATGCTTTCATGTTTTTTGTGTAGAAGAGCTCAAATGGCCTTAACCCAGTTCACTGGGATGAATTGGAACGTCAATTGTGAGTGAGGCCTTCTTGAACGACATCAATGCGTGCTCTTCAAAATGTTCTTTTGACTGAAAGTGGGTGAATTCCCACAGACACACACAATTCTGTTTAAAGTCAAAAGAATGAAGGCTGTTTTAGCCACAAAGAGGGCAGAAGATCCTTATTCATGGTCTTGGAATAGGCTGGAACTCACACTGGTGTGATGGACAATTGTCCACCAATCTTTTTTATCTATTTATTGTTAGAAGACATAATAACCTTTTAATTTAAAGTGAATCCAGGAAATATCTATATGGGACAAAATGGATCAGCTCTGGGATATTTTTTGTTTTTTTTACAGAGAGTGATAGCTTGCATTTTACAAACACCATTGTTTACTGAGCTCTCCTGCACCGCTCAATGTAGTTCAAACAGCCTAAACAGGGTTTAGATTGGGCAGAATCCCCAGTTTAGCCTTTTGCCATGACTATAATTATTTATGAGCGACATTTTTCATTATCTTGTAGCATTTCAGTAAATGTACCACTTTATTAAAATAGAATTTATACAATGGTGCAAAATATATAAGTAATTACAACATTTGCAATAATAATACAGTAGTAATACCACCACCAAAACAATAATAAAACAATTAAAAACAAAAGGATAAAACAGTTATTTTCCATAAGTCAAATATGTCTTCAGCTGTAATATATTAATGGAATATTGAGAATACAAAAGGAGGCGAGCATGAATGAAATGAAACTGCTAGTGAGGTAGAATCAAAATAAGACCACCTCACTCAGGAGACTGTGTTTACTCACCAAACTCTCCAGAGACTGTGATGTAGTAAGAGCAGGTCTGGCCTGTAGTGTAGTTGTGTGGATAGTTTGGAGAAAGCACAACTCCATCTGATCCCGTGTACTGACCACCGCAAGGAGCTAAAAATAGAGAAATGTGTGTTAACAGCTGTGGCAAGCCATTAAATATGTCACAAGGCAATCAGCGGAAGATGTGGATGTCGAAAGAAAATTCCTAAAACCATACCAACAATGGAGTTCAGTGAGGAGACCATTCAAATGTAAAACGACTAGAACAGTAAGGAAGCTAATTTGCTCTTGATGACCACTTAGTCTGTCTTGTGCTGGAATATCACGCCTTAGGCTTGTCTACATGCTCTACACAATTCCAGTCATATCCCATACATTCGTTGTATAGTGTCGACTTCAGAGACAACTTATAATTAAAAAAAGTGATGAATAAAGTCATGGCCTAAATTGCACTTATCAGGAGAGAAAATGAGTCACTTGTGCTGTTCAGTGTTTTTTTTTTTTTTTGCATTGTTATTATTATAGAATGTACATTGTAAATTGCACACAATTTACTTCAAGGACTATTCATAGCTTAAGTACTTCCAGCAAGTTTCGATTTCAATGTAGCTCAGATGTAATGTGGTGCTTCATGGACACATAATATTACATTAATGCAGTCTGTACCTGTTCAAGTTCAAGTTCAAGTTCAAAGGGCTTTATTGTCATTTCAACCATATACAGTTAGTACACAGTGAAACGAAACAACTTTCCTCCAGGACCAAGGTGCTACGTGCAACATAAATTTTGTTAGGCCGTGTCACTCTAATACTCATACTGGATGAAGCAAGCCAATAACAACAGGCTGGAAAATGTACTTACCTATCTGAGTTGCTTTAGTAATGATTTCATGCTTAATTACCTTTGTTTCATTGCTGCTAAAATGGCCAGCAATCAAACCATCACAATTGCTCTACCAAAGTGTAGGGAAAACACCCTGCAGCCAGCGACAAGTTTTCAATAACGCTCATTATTGACTCTTAGTAGTTATTATTGTCTCTTGACATTTGACTTCGATCTTAAACTGTGACTGCTTTAAATGAGATCACTCACTGCTAGACCCTGTAATGGAAATGAAATAATCACTTTTTTGATGCCTTATATCTCACGGAAAATTAGACTTGACCTGATGGATACACAAACAATAGCCTAGAGGGGCAGGCAGAGCAGACATGTCCTAGGTATTAATCAGAAAACAGTTTAAACATTCACTGTCTTTGAATTCTTTATCTTAGTACAACCATTCCAGATACAAATAACACCTCTTTTTTATTGACTTCTAATTATAGGCCACAAGGGCATTAGACAGTTTTCTTAGACAGTTTTGTTAGCAAAGCGAGAAGTATACAGTGAAGAAGTAATGATTGTTGTAGATTATAATGTTCATTGATTCAATATTCTTTATTTGTCACATGCAAAGTCATACAAATACAACACACAGGGAAATGCATCCAACATAAAGAACACTAAAATTAGCATTAGTCTAAGATTCTGTGGCCTTTTTAAGTTTACTTTTTAGTAATGTTATTTTATTCATTCACTTTATTTTACTTCTAAGCACTAACATGTTTGGTTGGCAAAATAAATGTAAATTCAAATCAGTGTGTCTTCTGCTTCTGGAATGGATGCACAGCTTTTTTGAGTCTATAAGGTAACAATGATATAATAAGATAACCATGTTTGAATTGTGAAAATGAGATTTTGACTATTCTACTATACTCATATTATATTGACTGGGTTAAATAGAATTGCATTACTTAAAAAGAGACTAAAATATAATTTTCATTGACTAAAACTAGATGAAAATAGTTGTCCATTGTGACGGTCGCCCCGCCCCCTCGCGGGATTCCCCGTTCGTCTTCCCCCGAATATTGAATTTCCGTGTCTAGTCTGGTTTATTTCCTAGTCTGCGTCTGCCCTGCTGTCCTATTCTCCTCATCCTCCCTTCCCCAGTTCCCCGTTGTTCCCTTCCTAGTCTGTGTGTCTCGTTTGTATCACTCCCCCTTCATCATTACGTACACCTATCCCTCGTTTGTCCTGCCCTATTCCTCATGTCAGTATTTGTCTTTGTTGGGTGTGTGTGCGTGGTGTTGTTTGCTGTTTGAAAATCATAAGATCACCTTGTGTTTCTTTGTTCCCCTGTTTTCTAGGCTCATGCTTCATAGAAAGACACACCTGCTAGTCTGCGGTGCTCTGGTGTCCCTGTACAAGCTTGAAAGCCTATGAATCTGTTCACCCTGGTCTGATCTGTAACCCTATATCCGGAGAAGCTCGAGTCTTTGTTCATTCTGTTCTGCCTGTGTTTGTTTGGTTCTGGTTTGTTTTCTATTTTGTTACATTTGGTTCTGGTTTGCCTGAGTGGGGGAACTGTTATTTTGTTTGAAAGGCGCTTCAGCCTGAGTAGCCAAACGTTGGGCTTGTCCTGTGTTTGCGTGAAACCTTATATCATTAAAAGCTTGCTGTTCCTCACAGCACTGGCGTCCCCCCCTTCCCTCTCTTGCACAGCACATTGACATCCATAATTAAAATAACTAAAATAGTACTAAAATAAGACTACATTTAATAATAATAATAGATTTAATTTATAAAGCACTTTTCAAAATTCACAAATACGCTGTAGAATTTTGAATAGACAAAGAAAACAGAGTATTTTTGTTTGTTTACTCACATTTTTATTTTTTCTTTAAAAAGTTCCCGTGTTTGTTTTTTCTTCCCTGTAGTATCGAAAACAGTATCGAGTAGCACCCTTAGTATCGGTATCGAAATTTCAGTATCGTGACAAGCCTAGTATACATACAGTGTACATACACACAGTGGAATGACAGGCATTGACAATAACATTTTGAATTGCACATTTTGCCCAGTACTGATGGTTCCACCCAAGAAAAAATATTGCATATGTTCCATAAGAAAAAAACTGCACTCATAATATTGCACCGTGGTGTATTCGATGTGTGTGTTTGTTTGTGTGTGTGGTCATCTGCAAGGTCTTTGTTGTGGAGTCTGACAGCGGTTAGCGGGAAAGACCTGCGGAATCATTACGTCCCACATTGTAGGACCAGCAGCCGCCACTGAAGGATCTGCTTAGTGCTGTCAGAGTCTCCTGCATACGGTGGGAGATGTTGCCCAACAGGGATGACAGCTTAGCCACCATTCTCCTGTCATTCACCGCCTCCACTGGGTCCAGAGGGCATCCTAGAACAGAGCTGGCCCTCTGGATCAACCTATGAGTGAGGGAGTTTTCCTTTACCTATGCACATTTTATTCCTCTTGATTTACTAAGCTGGTTTTATCTTATTTATTACTATTATTATTTTTATTGTTATTTTATTATTTTATATTATTTTATTATTATTTGTCTTATATTTGTACAGCACTTTGATCAATGAAAGTTGTTTTAAATGTGCTTTATAAATAAATTTGATTGATTGATTGATTCCTTTTTCTGTGGCCTAGATGCATTTTTATGATTTTACAACTGTGTTAGAAAAGGAACGGATCTGTAACGCAAGGACTTCCTGTTCACAGAAAACTTCAGTCCTCATCACAGCACTTAATTTTTAAATGACAAAGGCTTTTTGTTGGTTTTTCTTTGACCACAGTGGGGCATTTGACAACACAGATAATTATATTCTATTAGACAGATCATACACCTTGGTCGGGGTCACAGGAATAGCTCTATCATGACTGCTCATACCTGACTAACGCTGCCAGTTTGTAAGTGTGAATGGTGAATAATCAGTTCAAAGTACAAACTGTCAAATGCCTGTCAGTTTATCAGTCACGCTTTTGCCATGGCCATACCAGTCTCATGAATCTAAGCAAAAGAAAACTTTTAATCAGCGATTTGGCAAACTTCCTTCTTATTATGTTATTTTCAGTAGTTTATAAAATATATACTCAGAAGAAAAACACAGCTGCAAAAAGCTTTGGGCTAGAAGTACTCAGCCACTGGGACAAGGAGGTGGATCTACTTACTAGTCAGATATGTTTCACCTTCATAGGATCACTAGCCTCATAGCTAGGCATTGCATCTACAAATCTGAGTACTTACAATACCTACCGGAAGGCTGGAAATACTGGCAGAGAAAATAACACTAAATCACTACATGTGGAGAGTGTACACTGCCAAAGAAACCAAGAAAGATCAAGAGAAAAACCACCAGTGAACATAGGACTAACTAGGGTGAGCTAAAGGAGTTAAGGTTACATTGCATAGCTAATGAACTACCTAATGTTAGTAAACTATCATAACTTAAAAAAATAGTGTACAATTTCAGTACACTGTCAACAATTACAATGTCTATCACAAGCAAACTAGGGTGCAAAACCATGGGTGCAGTATAAAAACATATAAAATGCACTTATTTGTATGTGTGGAGTTTTGAATAAAATAAATAAACAGTAGACAAAAAGGTAAAAACTCATTAACAAAACAACAAGGAATTATTATTTTGAGATGCTCAGTACTGCACAAAGTACTAATCACTTTCCCAATATGCTTGCAAATAACACTCAAATTCTGCATGTTTAAATTCTTTGACAAGTAGCTGGACCTGTTTCTCTCAGAATGTCCCATTCTTTATGACAATCTGCTTCATTCATATTGGCACGTTCATATTGCATTTTATACCCATTATAAATGTATGTAATTTCTTTCCAGTATAAAAGCATAAAGCTTAAGGGTTCATGGCAGCTCAGCCCAAAAAGCCTGATGTTATCTTGAAAATTGTTTTGACTGATCAACATGTGTGAAGGGGTGAATGAGAAATGTCACTTTCTATCTCTCGATGGGGAGGTTTTTTTTAAAGTGCTTATTATTAAACATTCATGGCAGTGGTCTCGAACACACAGACAGAACAATACCCCCGATACAAATCTTCTCGCCGGTGCAGGGCTCAGTGACTCGGATGCATCAGAGAGATAATGCATTAGTTTGCCTGTTGAGTTTCAGATTAGTTAGCTTCAGCCAGAATCAATGACAGCACCTTTAAATTGTTTTCAGGCCAAGACTTAACAATAAAAGACAAATGTGGGACCTGAGGCAACACCACTTGACAACTCAGTGTTGAGAATTATGCACCTATGCTAGCTTTACTAACATTTTCAGCAATGCCTATGGAGGGTTTCTAATACTAACTAAGAGTTTGGGCTTTCTATACTGGATCTTAAATCCCTGGTCAACCCAGCTTGTCAGTTTCTTTCAAACCAAAAGAACTGTGGTCTATGACCCCCCTCACACCCCCCTCACGCTCGCCCTCTCCACCTGTGATCTTTCTCTCTCCTCGTGCCTTTCATCCCCTCAGTCTCTGCTCTTTGCTACGATGATCTTCAATTGAGATTCCCTGCACATCAGGCCTATGCTAAACTTCTGAGCTCTGGCAGCCACTGGTCTGCTCCTTCATCTGCTCACAATGCCTCCATGAGCACAAGGCAAAGGTGGGGGAGAGGGGGGTAGTTGTGTGTGGACAGAGAAAAAAAAAAGCCAGGGGTGTCAAGAATGCAGCTGAGGTTTCCGGTCGTATGTATATCAAACTCCTTCTTGCACCTTTGATCACATCACCTTCACCCGTGCTCTCCTTGCAAAGCCTGGAAGTGAAACACTCTTGGATGGGCACACATGCCAATGTGATGTGGTCATAAACATGATTTTAATGATTTTAACACTATTCCTCTGCAAAGTGAGTGATGCTGATGACTTTTTTCAAACATATCCATAATTGATCATATTTTGTAAAACTAAAATATTTTTTTGCAAACTTTCTTAGGAAACAGGGATTTGGAGCATTACAATGAAGAAAAATTGCCATGTATACAGTTAATCTGTGCAAAAAAAATGGATTTAGAAGAGATGCCCTGAAAGCAGGAAACAGCACTGAGAACCCTGGATACAGATAAATGCAGATACACTGTATGTCCAAAAGTTTGTACACACCTGCCTATTCATCTCTTCTTCTGAAATCAAGGCTATGAATGGGAAATGCAACCCCCTTTGTCACAGTGACAGCCTCTACTCTTCTGGGAAGACTTTACACTGTACGTTGGAACAGGATTTGATTGCGTTCAGTCACATTCAGCCACAAGAGCATTCCTAAGGTCAGATACTAATACTGGATTAGTGCGCAACCCATACCCATGGCACCGGATGGAGCTCCGTCATTCCAAAGAACACAATTCCACTGCTCAAATGCCCATGGCTTTATACGAGTAGACAGTAGATGCCTGTAACTGGAGATATGACCTGAGGTTCACACACAGATACCCAAGAACATCTCATTCTACTGGGCAATGATTTTCTATGGAGGAGAAAGAAGCTAGCTCGAACACCTTTGTCAGCAAAGGCCTTATTAAGGCTTATGAAGTCATTCACTGTTAATTAACTGGCTGCTGTTTGCTACTTTAATGCAGCTAAAGTGAACCAAGCACTTTGCAGAGGAATAGTATTTACCATAGCCTTGTGCACAACCATTTCCCAGTCTGTACAGAGTTCAGTCTGGAATGTGCTCCGTTATTTGCTTCTTATCGATAGCTTAGTAAATACCATCAGCAAATCACCAATTACTGCTTATCAATATCTTAGTCAATCAATTTGTTTGTCAAGTTCAGTGTCTTCATATCAAGAAACAATGTGCAATGGCTTGATAAGAACAACCCTTTTTTAAATAAAAAATCACAATGTCTTTCTTTGCTGGGGTCATTGGTAGGATACAACATGTAGACTGATTTAGACTCATGCAGACCTAGAGGTTTTCAATGATTTCCCAAGTTACTTACGTGTGTGTAAACTAGGGCAGTAACAATGCACTGAAAAATTGTGATATCACAACGTACACACGACAATGTACATCATGCACATCTGATGGAACTGCAGGTTTGAGTAACAGAGTTTTCCAACAACCAGGACCAACAACCCATACACAGCCCATCTCAGTGCATGTAAAAAGTGTTCTGTTACACTCCTAATATGAAAACATCCCAGGAATCATTGCAAATTTGTTTTCTATTTTAATTTAACATTTAATTTAACTTTTATTATTCACATTGCATTTGCTGTGCGAATACTTTCATTATTTTCTCACCACACCTTAAAGGTCTTCCTTTAGTTATTTATTTTAATTTACTCTTTTTTATATCCTAAATAATGAATAAAGAAGTCTGCGCACTAAAAGAAGAGACATTTTCTAGCTAAAATGCTGCTAAATGTGTGCCTTAAAAAAGCAAACGCTTCCCGTAATTACTAGTGAAACCTTTCATATTAAGGACGCTGGATTTTGACATTTTGTCCCCCTTTAAGCCATTCATCTCGATACTTCAAACTACTTCCTCATCCATATTAAATGTGCATATTGAATAACATGGCCCTTCCCACTGACACAGTGACAAGACTGAACACTGACATTAATAAAAGAAGAGAATTTAAGTTTTCTTTTTTTATTATTTGAAGCAGACCCCGGAGACTAAAACTGGCAGACTCCTTCAAACCTCACATTGTTGCAAAATAGATTGTCTTGTTGCGTGTCACTGGCCTTTTTGATGCACGCTCCGGTTACAAAGCCCTCGATCCGACATGTCAACGGGACGAGCCAAGAGATTTAGCCAATATTTATGTGGAGAGAGTGTGAGAAAATGGGACAAATTATCATCTCTGCTTCAGCTTCTTGAAAAAAGAGCCATGGCAGCCGTCAAAAAAGATCAAAATAATGTAACCTACATACACTAATGTGGAGCGCATGTGGCACAGGAGCTATTCTTGGATTTGGAGTTAACAATTGATCGGTGCTGTGGTAAAGTATGGCACTGGTTATGTGGAAAAGTATTGCCCAACATCTTCTCATCCACTGCATGTCATGGTCTGTCACTGAGCACAGATTCGATCAGCAGCTTCACTGTGTTTGCTGTTGCGTAAGTGTGGTTCGCTGCAGAAAAGGGATCTCGTCTTAATGCTGGCAGGCGATTCATTGCGTGTTGTTTGTAGCACATTTTTGGGATGACATCTTTCCTCCAACAGTCCACCACCACTCCTTACATACGCATTAAAAACATATACAATATGTGGACAAAAGTATTGGGACACACCTCTCAATTATCATATTGAATTGTCTCGGTGGGTGAGAGCCCTGACCTCAACACCTTTGCGATGAACTGGAACAGTGAACTTCTCGTCCAACATCAGTGCCTGACCTCATAAATGCTCAATAGAATGTTTGGCCACAAATTCCCACAGAAACTCTCTAAAATCTTGAGGAAAGCCTTTCAAGAAGACTGGAAGCTGTTCTAGCTGCAAAGGGGGACCAACTCCATATTAAAGTCTATGCATTTGTATGCATTATCATTAGAGTCCCTGCTGGTGCAATCGTCAGGTGTCTCAATACTTTTGTCCATATAGTGTATTCTACATACCAAAATTTTAAAATGTACGCTCCTCATTATCTCTAAGGAGCATCAATTAAAATTTGTAATAGCATGTCGTCTCTGTAGGAAATGAAGCCACAAAACATACACTTAATTACATTTTACAAGTCCACGTACAAACTCTTTTGAAGTCTGGAGTCATGTTCACCATGATTAGCCTTTCATCCTAGAAAAATATTCGATCTGAAGAACAAAAGTGAAGCCCCTCATTCACTAAATGCAGTGTTTAGGGGACAGAGGCAGAACAACTTCTGTAGTTCGAATCCCAAGACTACTTGTGGCACCACTGAGGTACCCTTGAGCAAGGTACCGTCCCACAAACTGGTGTTCCTGGCTGCCTGCTGCTTCACTTGGTGAATGGGTTAAATGCAGAGAGGAATTTTGTGCCGCTCACTGACTATGAACCCAAACACCTTAATTTAGCATCGTAAAGTGACCTTAATTTTGATCTTAATTTCCCATACAGGAAAGCAAGGGAAAAAGTGCACAGGTTACAGCTAAATAAGGGGTATAACTACGGAATTAAAATTGCCTAAATAATTAAATCTGAATGTATGCCCTAAATTTAAGATTAAGGGCTTTCAAACTCATGCCTTAAATCTAATTTTAAGGTAAAATTGAGTGGTCTGTTTCACAAATTGATGGCCACTTAATTCAAATTACAGGGTCTGGTGTATTTTCAGGGGTAAATTAAGGAAGGGATAAGCACATTTTAAGTGCATTGTGTTTCATAGTGACTGTGTGTGTGCTGTGGTGTATTCATACATGACAAACAGTAACTTTACACTTTCTTTTTTTGTGTTTTAGAAGAATGTGACCTGTACTTTGCTAAAATTTCAGCAGAGAGCTTAAGGAAAGTTAGCACATTTACTCGCTATTGAAATTACATGCTAGTTAGTTTTGTGATGGTTTGCTTCATTCTTTTAAACATATATACTGCATGCTTCATTCTGTCCATCAGCCTGAAAGGCTTTTCATAATGAAAGGCTTGTTATTTGAAGCCATATCAAACCTGGTTCTGCAGTGATGACTGTGCATGACCGCTGCAGCGTAAAAATGAAAAGATTTTTCTTTTCCCACATTAAGGTCAGTTGTGTGTTTCTTCTTAGGCTGAAATTTGATGAGTCGGCAGTCGAGAGTCAAGAAGTGGGTTAAAGATGAGTCATGAGTATATCATTGTGCAATTCAAGTCACTCAGTTTTACTCCCCAGCTCTGGCCCAGTCACATTTTTGCTGGCAAAAGTCTGCCTGGCCTGCTAGATTATCTAGAACACTGGAAATATATGACATGCAGTAGTTTAGTAAACTAGTTTGCAAAATCATGATCATAATGGACAAAATAAAATTGTTTAAAAAATATAAAGCTGCATCCTTGCAGGGCCAGAGCAAGCTGATGCAGAACTGGTATAAGGTACTCACTTTAGTAATTCAGTTACAGGCCTCTACTGCTGTAGTGGTGCATCCCTCAACAGACCTGACCAACAGAGAGCAAGCCTCAACATGCCTTCAACAATCCTTCACAACTCAGTATTCCGGGACCTCATCATTAATCCCTGCAGCAATAACACGGCTAATCTAGGGCTGGGCCAAACAGCATTTTTCAGGCTTTGAGTACAAACGAGTACTCAAATTCAGCTAAAAATAATAATACAGACATTTCATCATTAACCCCCAATTCAGGAATATACTAGATCAAAACAGTGAGGTTGTAGATTTTGTAACAAACAGTTTTATGCAATATTACATCCCTTAATCTTTTTACCCTTCTTTCCAATGGAAATCACTGTAATTTCATATCAGGTATGGGGACAGATGAGCACCTAGAATGTAGACACTTCAAAACCTAAAAGTTAGTTCACAAATCACTGTTTCCATTTCCATCGTCAGTCCAGCGATTTTATTGAATGTTCAGTCAAGTTCATGTTCTAGTACCTTCAAACTAAATGCATATAGATGTACAGCACTTCATACTACAACGAAATCATCAGAATTGATTATCTCCTCTGCCTTTCAGTGCTCAAGGGCTAAATAATGAACTCATGTAAATGTTATTAAAAACTTGAATCCAAATGATTATTGTGAATTCGTCAAATTCTCTATGTCTAAAGGTTGTTTGCAAGGTTGTTTTAATGTCTTTCTCGAATGTATGTCACTACATTCTTTTAGAGGAGTGTCTTAAAGGAGACGTCTTTAACATTATGGGGGTATGACATGATTTCTTATAGGCTAATATGAAGTCCACTATTTGTTTAAAACAGTGAAAACAAAAATAAGCCTCAACTATGAAGGACATATTTATTAGACAATAACAAATGCATACAAAGTACACTGAGGATACACAGCTGCATTACAGGTAGAGTGATGGCGGCGAGGAGGAGAGAGCTGCAACATGTTCTATTTATTATAAACTTATTTATTGAATGTTGATTATTAATGCATTTACTTATTTATTTATTAAGGGCAGAAAGTTGGACAGCCTGTCAATGGGCATGAAGCCACTGGTCAGCAGCGAGTGCTGTCTGGGGCCAGGCTGGACGCAGGCGAAATCCAGCACTCCATGTGTTTAGCTCTTGCATGAGAATCATGATAACAGATGCGGCACCACCTGACCCACTCTCATCCATGAATACAGACAGACGATCACTAGTGCATACGCATTTGTGGTCCGGGGAAAAGAGGCTACATTCATATTATAAGCCTTATTGCTCAAATTAGTTTTTTTTTTCTTCAGATCTGTTTGACATTCATGTGTGTAAGTGACCCATATCTGCCTTTAGCTTTAACAAGTCGTGCCCTGAAATGACCCCACATTAATCAGCTTTTTAACTTTGCTTGAAAGATCCACACGAGCCATGAACGAAAAATAAAAAAACAAATGAAGAGTCTTGCAGCATAGCAAAGATCATCAGCTCTAATCACGCCTAAGCTGCTCATGATTAGGAGAGAAGGGGGAAAAGGCCACATGTTTTATTGCCTCTAAAAATCTGTCACACTGAAGCAAAAAAACCCAAAAAAAACAGGTTGTGCCATTTCAACCTGGTACTGAGAACACACCAGAGAGCAGAGAGAGAGAGACACACACACAGAGAAAGAGAGAGAGAGAGAGAAAGAGAGAGGGAGAGGCAGAGACAGATAGAAAGGCAAAGACAGAGGACCAACAGAGGAGACAAGTACATTGCTATATTTTCACAGTTTAAACAGAGACAATGTCACACATAGAGGCACAAGCGTAGTCTTCCAAATCTAAATGACTCTGCACACTGCTATTCCCCAGCCATGCCATCTCTCAACCTCTGGGAGGCGCCGTTCCACCACTCTGTGCCCCACATACTCCCCCTTTCAAAGCCATGGAAGATTCCTCATTCACCAGCACTGAGACAGTCTTTTAGTTACTATGGAAACGAATAAAAGATCTGTTTGGGTAAGAGGAGCTGAGAAAAAAAAGGTAGAAGAGAATCCTTCATTATTTAAAGGAATCTCACCCCTTTCTAATTAGTTTTGTTTAAAAACCCAAGGAAGTGGCTTCGAGTGCATCAGCATTCTGAAAGAACAGGAGAGAGAGGGAGGCAAAAATCACAGCCACGTACATGTCCACTCACTCCTCACTGGGCCGTGAGACCAAAGTAAAAAAGCTTCTCGCTTCTCTCATTAAACTTTATCAAACAAACTATACTTTTTTTTTTAAATCCACCAGATCACCTTTGATGAAGTGGCTTATGCTTGCTAAACAGGTGAAGTTACATGGCCATACAGGTGCATTATCGATTTTGCATGAGAATCTGCAGACAACCCTCAGTCATGGCAATAGTGAAAGGGAAAAAAAACATAGGAGAGAAATGTCTATGGATGGATTTTTTTTTTTTGCCTGAGCCGACCGTTGCGGGAGTAGAGCTTAACATTCAAATGGAGTCCCTCCTTGTCTCCCTCTTCCTGATCTGCATATCCGCCACAAGACTGCCTGCCTTCTCTGCCACTCTGAGCTCTGGGAGGGGGGTGGCGGGAGTGGTGGTGGGGAAGCAGACTCTTAAAGAAACGCTGCCTCTGTCAGCTTGGATACAGCGACCAAACTTATACCAAGACTCAGTGTTATGCTAAACCCGAGTTGCTCTTTTCACGCTGAGGGGAGTTTAAAGAGGTTATTTCTTTCCTTATAATAATGCAAAATATATTAATTGTTGAATTCAGGTCACCCGTTACTTCCATTGAAGGGCAATCTTAATGCTTCAGCATACCATGGTGTTTTTTATACAATGTTCTAACTTTGTTGACAAAGTTTAGAGGAAGAACCTTTTCTATTCCAGCATGACTGTGTCCCAGTGAACAAATCAAGGTCCATACAGACATGGGTGGATGAGTTTGGTGTGGAATAACTTGACTGACCGCACCTCCGTTGAATGCAATGTCATTAAATTCCCTGTGGGTGTGATGGCCAGCCATCCCAATACTTTTGTCCATATAGTATATATGAAGATTGAGTCTTAGAAGTGATCAAATCGAAACCACAATTTTTACGCTCTTGAAATCAGACTGTTGACTGATTTGACTTGGCATCACTTGTTAATTAAAAAAATGCCTTAACTTGTTAAACTGTCTGTGGGGGCGGGGTTGGTGGGGTATGATGCTTGCCTATAGACCAAGAAGTCATAGGTTCAAATCCTACCTTCAGCACCACCACTGGGTTCCTGAGCAAAACCCTTAAGCCCAAGTTGCTCCAGGGAGACTGTTCCCGTAGATAGGGAATGGAAGTCGCTTTGGATAAAAGCGTCTGATAAATGGAAGTTTATGTAACTGATTTTATTGACTTTAATGGATTTTTCTTGTTTGACCCTTTAAGTCACCAGTAATAGTGTTGAGGCTCAGCTCCTCATGGGCTGTATAGCGAATTGACAGAATCTATGACTTCAGCCCTCTTTCTCAAAAACAGCTTCAAAAATAGTTCAGCACCATCTTCAGATAACACCAGAAATAAATGAGCAGCAATCTAACAAAAGTAACAGGAAACAGTTCCCAGTAAGAGCCGCCACTGTGACAAAACCCATAAACTGTATGAATGATTGGATTGGATTTATTAACTGTCTATATGATATATAAGCTATATATGTTGTCGGGTGTCATATACAAAAAACAGAAACCAGCGCTGTGAAAATCACAGTTTTCATGTTCAGGCTCATGTGAGCTCAGTGTTCACATGGTGAAAAAAATGTTATTAAATTACAAGCAACTAATTAATTCTGGGACTTTATTTTGTGTCATATAGCTTTAACAAAGTACACCGTTTTAGCCATAAAACTAGTTAAATGAAAGCAAATATCATGCTTTTAATCACACAATTACAGAGACAAAAAGACAGAGACAAAAGAAAGAAAGAGAAGGCAAATAAAATGTAATTACAAGCGGTATGTTGAAATCAAAAGGTCAAAGTCCATTTAGAGGTCAAAGTCCATTTAGACAGCTAAAACAGTTTTACTGTTGATGATGCAAATTGTCGTCCAAGTTGACATGTTTTTGCATGCAAAATGTTTGGCCTTGAAATATCTGCTGTGAGCCCCTTCACTGGCGCGAATGTCACTGAAATGAATGTAATTTAGCTTAGCATTTAACAATGCAGATAAAAAAACAGTGTTACTAGGCCTAAAAAACATCAAGTAATGTTATCTAGCATCACCAACTGCACATCAAAAAGACAAAATAGGCTGCCACTATTAGCATTACCTTCTAGTGATTCCGTAATAGGTAGTGATCAAGTGCAGAGTTAAGATAGAACTAAAAACATGCTGGGAGCAGCAGGGTTAAAACTTGCCACAAGTGGGGCTTGAACTTGCAACGTGAGGTGATAAATACAGTGAAACGATTCTCTGCAAGTGGGGCTCAAACTGAGGAAGCACTGAAGAAGCAAGGTGAGTGAGTTACTACTTAGCCACTGGGTCTGAATAGTGACTGAGGCTTACTGGGAGGCCTCTTTATGCAGAAAAGCCCGAATAGAAGCAGAAACAGAAACAGAAGTGACCTGGACCTGGCAAACTGAAAGGTTAACTCCAAGAAATGTTTCTATCTGAAAATAAATGAAGACACAGAAATGACAGGAAATTAAAATCTATGTTTTAAGAACCCAGATAACTCCCAAGGGTGCAGGCAGCAAAGGACTAGATCTGTGTAGAAAAGGACAAGAGCCTTAAACTCAAGAGTCTTTACCAAACTGAGGCTGTCTGAGCGTGGTTTTGGAGACATTTACATTTACATTTATGGCATTTAGCTGATGCTCTTATCCAGAGCGACGTACATCAGTGCTTAAGAATTCCACG
>JBBPDH010000144.1:6684595-6698748 GCA_037974565.1 Clupeocharax schoutedeni
AACGTTGAACACTAACCTGGCAGCTGCATTCTGAATCAGCTGAAGCGGTTTGGTTACCTTCTGTGGAAGTCCAGCCAAACCTGTCCTGTCCACAGGTGCTGCTGATGATATTAATTACTCCTTCTGCTGGCCAGAGTGGAGGCAAAGGCCCTATGTGTCCCTCTAGGGATCATCCCAGGGCTGGCCTCTTACAAGTGTAATATGCTCAGTAATGTTTGAGACACAGCGTTTGATTTTGAGCGGGAGCTGTGCTTGCTGGAAGTTTTACTCTGTCTTCACTACTACTGGCATTAGTAAGATGCCATTAGATTAACAAAATGGTAATTTAGGGAAAATGTTTTGTGACACAAGCTAACATTACTTGATGTTAGCCACACTGCTTTTGAATGTTGTTGCTATACTTTGCACCATGGTCCATGGAGAAAAGTAGTTTCATCTCACTTTGTACACACAGCTGCTGATGAGAATAAAGTAACCTTGAACTTTAAACATCAGTGCACACGGCCTGTGGCTTTTTCACATCAATTATAATGCTTGTATTACACTATATATGAAAGGCAGGGAAGGGATACCACTGTACCCTTTGTACTGAGATTTGGTTCATATCCTTGTGCTTCATGGTTTTCAAGTGGCTCCTTGATGCCAGTGGAGTACTTTTATTCTATACACAGGAAAATTAAACTGGACACCTACTCTTCTGAGGGCGTCTGTCAAATCCGCCAGGCTTTCAAAAGGTCTGTTTAGGAGCATGCACCTCTGCTGAAAGTGTCAAAAGAAGCCATTTGGTTCATTACCTGTCCTTCTTTAAGCTAGCACTTTTGATAAAGGAAGACCATTGAGGCTGGATATAAAATTGCAGTAAATCATCAGTACTTTCTTGCCTGGGTCAACCAGACTCCTACTTCTCCATTAAAAATCTCTGAAAAGGGCATAGACAAGGACCTCTAATTGAACTAACCCTTAAGTCCAAATCAATGAACCACAGTCACTACATGCTTTTCCTCAATCACTACACCTCCTGGCAACAGCGTAAAAAACATAAAATTACATTTTAATTGAAGTTAATTTATATACATCGTGAGTGCCTTGTGGCTGATGACAGCTTTAGGTCAAATCGGTCAATGTTAATTTAATGTCTATATATATATATATATATATATATATATATCACATATTGCAAAATAACTTAATATAATATTAAAATTTGTGCAGTTTGGGCATCTCTAGTGCTTCAAGAAAAAAAAACATTACTAAAATGGCAGTTTGGTTGCGGTAGAGTGATTTTTGTATGCCATGTATTGCTGTGCTGAAATGCATGCTTCTGGAGAGAACATGGAAACCCCTTTGAAAAAGTAAACTATGCACCAATACGTAAATTATATAAACTATACATTGAAACAAGAACGGGGTAGAAAAATGGGTAATCAATGACTTGGCTTGAAATTGACTAAGAAAAGGCAGAAAATCTTGACGATAATGGATGACAAATATGACTACACGAGTCATATCGTAACCTAGTTCAATTTGTCCCTTTCACCTAGAAAACAGGGGAAAACTACTACAAGCAGAGTGTGAATTGAACTCCGGTTTGGTGTTTATCAAAGCATTCTCCCTTCTACACACTCTGTGTGATATAAAGAACAGCAGGATTAGTGTATGGTAGCTTATTGCTCATAGAGAAAGGAAAAAAACAGAGCATTGGGCCTTAATACAGAAGTCTTGTTCTTGGTATTGAATCAAATTGTTAACAATTATGGGCTATTTATAGACAATAAAAAAATCACTTTAACTGCCAGACTTGGACATGGGTGGTTTTTGCCTACTATGGCATCATCATGTGTACTACAGGGGCAGAGAGACTCAAGGCTGCTCAAACCGCTGCGCTGTATGGTGCAATGAGTTCAGTTGATCTGAAAATGTCTTTCCTCTCAAATAAGTACACTAAAACACCTGTATAATCCACTTACTGCAATGAAGTGCAAGCCAACTGCACACTGTCCAGAGGAAAAATCAATCCAACACTCCAACAGCATTACACCTCATGTGACTACTCATAACTCCTGAGCCAGTACTGGTCCTCAAGCCGGGATGAGTTATTTTCACAGGCTAGTTTTCATCAGAAATGTCCACATCTATATGGATAGAATTCCGTTAAAGAAATATTTTGATTCTAGATTATTCTTGTGAATAATATATATATATTAAATACAGTAAGCCCTCATTTTTGCACACATCAGTATTCGCATTCGCAGATTCACAGCAGTGGCAATAATACACTGAAAAGTTGTCAAAAGAAGGAGAAGAAGAAGAAGCATGTAGCATGATGGCTCCGTGTCTTGTTCTCATATTTTATTGCTCCCCCCCATTTTCAACAGTTATCTGTATTAGTAAGCTGTTTCCTGTCTAGGGGACATATTTAGCATTTACACTATAAAAATAGGCATTTTTAGACTTATTATTTACCAAAACACAACAACGTAACCCCAGCGAAAAGAGGGGGATTACTGTATATGCATATTAATATACAAATAAATTAATAAGCCAAAATGTGGCTTGTGCTTGAGAAACACTGTCACAAAAAATCTATAGTAAAATAACACAAAATAAATGTTCTGACATACTGAAGTTACCAAATTTAAAAAATGCGAGCATTGCTTTTGCAATAGAGTGACAGCAAGAGAGATACTAAAAGCGATAACATATGACAAACATTAAAGCGCAAATACTTTAACAAACATGTTGATTAACATTGTAGCTCATCCAACTGTGTACACACACACAACTTATATAATAATGTCCATAGAAAACACTGGCAGTAAAATGGGGGCAGCCGCTCATGAGGTAAAGATCACCATGCCCTAAGCCAAGTATTGGATAGAAGGGTTTAAAGCCTCTCAGCACTGTGCTGTGGCGCAGTGGAACTGCATTCTATAATCATTGTATAATCCCCATAGAAAAGCCTTGCCAACATAACGGGACACCCTAGAGCAGCTGCATGAGTCTAAGGTCACTGTGCCCAATGCCAAGCATAAGCTAAATATTTAAAAAAAAATAACAGCACTGGAGCTAAGAGTGAATTTCTTTTGGAGGCTCCATTCAATTCATTTGAGAAGAGCTGCAGTGGTGTTTGTGATCCAAAACTGATCATTCAGCATCAGTATCTGACCTCACTAATGTTTTTGATGCTGGATGCACTCAAATCCTTGCAGCAATGTTCCTGCATTTGGTGCAAAGCCTTCCAGAAGTTGTTACTGCGGTGTGTGGTTGGAGACGGGGGTGGGGAGGTTGGTGTGGAATAATTACAGGTATAATTGACTGCGTCTTCCATCATGTCATGTCAATCACCATGGTGGAAAATTAATGCTTCTTAATATTTTCTCCAGCCTTTCCAGGGGTTGTGTCACTAAAGGATTTATTCTTAACAGAAGCCTTGAGGACTGTATGAGCATGAGCTTTTGAATACAAACAATTAACATCAGTGCTAGCTTTTCTTGGGCTAGTTCCCTCAAGAATGATACATCACATACTATATGACAAAACTCCAAGTGTTTGCCCAGAAAGCTTGCCTCATAAACACACCGTGGATGAAACTACGTCTCCGCCGCAGTGACTTGTGAATGGAAGTCTAGGACGGCAAGGTGCCAGGCACTCCATTGGTGAGGACAAATGCTTAAACACTGCCAGAGTGTACAAATGAGGCAGCGCCTTGGTAAAGCATCGGCATTGCAACATTGTCAAAAGAGGTCATGCAACCGGCGCCTGCTAGAATCCACCCTGCTTGACCCACAGATTGGGGTCAATGGTGTTCGCAATGCTAAATATATTAGCACCGTGGCACCGTGTAGAGCAGCATAACCCTGTTGTGTTCCCCAAACACGCCGGCTTTATGAGGTAAGGCGCGCACATAGCAGGGTAATAGGAGGCTTGCTGTGAAGCTATTCAAAATCTATTTTTAGTGGGCAAACATACAACCAAAGTCAATGATATCACTAAACTAGCTAGGATATTTTTTTCTCTACAATGTTCTATTCATTCTTTTGTTGGCCAATAAATTATAACATGCAAATCAAAACTTTTTTACTGTTAAAAATATTTTCAATGATCTTTGATTCCTTAAAGGTCAACATCATTAATGTCTTAAAAACTGAGGTCTTTTCTTGACACTTACTGTAAAACTGACATTATTTTCATGTTCATTGATAAATGATAACTGATAGCACAGTTCTAAAATCAGCTATTAATAAGAAAATCCACATACGGGCATAAGTATTGGGACACACCTGTATCTCAGGAGTTGGTCTTGGCTCCTTACTTCAAGTGAAGGGCAATTCAAGACATTTTGGACATCAGCATGCTTCCAACTTTGGCCAGACGACAGTGACTGGAGTGGATGGTCACTTAGGGCCACCATGGTTCTGTTACATATTTCCTGAGCACACCGGGTCATTATTTATTTCAGCTGCTTGTGTGCTTAGCAAGTTCTTTAGGGGTCGGCAGTAGTTGTTAGTCCACCACCATACTGAATTTGTATGTTCACTGGGATCCTTTTGGAAAATTTTTGAGTTTTGTTTCTGGTCTGCGTGCCGACATACATGCCTGCCCTCTGGGTTTGAAGAAGAGGAATTGTGACAGATGGACCGAATAGTCAAGGCGCAGCAGACTGAGCGACAAGTTCCTGGAAGTATAGTGGTTGACCGAGAGTGAGGCTGGACCGATGGAGAGAAGTCGTTTTCCCCATCGCAGAGTTGTTGGGAAGCAAGGTAAAGTACCAGGGCTTCTGGGGTGGCTGGTGGGCGGATGGCTCCCGCTGTGACTCACTGAAAAGTGAGACGGGAGATCTATGAGTCGGAGACGTAGGGGGCAGGGCAATTCACAAAGATCGCACCCCCAACCCTCTCATCGGCTGGCCAAGATATCTGTGACTTCCTCTGGCACTCTCCCTTCCAGGCTCGTGCCCAATTCGCCCCATGTGGCAAGCCCCCAGCAGGAACAGCTAGCCTCATGTGTGCCCCCTTGGGTCAGAGGCCCCTTGAGGCGTTGCCTAAAGCAGCCTTCAGAAGCTACGTTTTCTGACCAGCCTGTAGCAGAAAACGACAAGCAGCAGCTCAGGAAGCAACTGGCAGCCCAGGAAGCCCGCACTGATGATCTGACTAGGGGTGACCAAGGACCTGATCCATATCCTCAGGCAGCAGTCTGGCTAATCATTAATACTAGCTACTGAGGGCCCAAAGACCCTGCATGTGCTGGCACTTCAGGTGCTACCACTGGGGCATGCACTGCTGAAAGCACCCATGGCCTAGAGCCAAGCAGCCACGACTGAAAGCCAAGCTGCTAAGTCAGAGAGCCAAGTGAAGGTGCTAAATCTAGACTCTGCACTCATGAGCCTCGAATCTATACAGCTAAATGGCGAGGAGGTTACAAGGCGGCTCCAGCGTCCAGTGCCAACACCAAGTCTCCAGCCACCGATACCAGTGCCGAGGCTCCGGCTCCGATTATAGAGGGGGCTCCTAGTGTCACTGAGGCCAGAAAGAGGATACCCGATATTATCGCAGCAGCAGGCAGGCTAGAGGCTGTAGCAGGCAGGCTAGACCCTACAGCAGAGCCTCTTATCCCAGCAGTAGGGTCTTATCCCACAAACAGGGCTCCGCCTACAAGGACAGTGACGGACTCCTGGAGGGGGCTCTTCCCAACAGGAATAGGACTCCCAAAAAAAACCCAAAAAACTCCCATTCCATGGGACCCACCCAGGCCACCCGCGCTGTGCAAAGCACCGGTCAGGATGTCGTTCATTATGGGGCTCACAGGACGCTTCCCTAGCCCTCCTCTGTCCTTGGAGTGTTTTGGTGGTTGGTTTTATGTAAATAAAGATGATCGAGAACATGGAAGTCTGCATATGTGCCTGCCCTTTGTGTTTGGAGAAGGGGAATCATGACAGACACAAAGTTTGGGAAGATCCTATTCTACTCCCACATGACTGTGCCCCAGTGCACAAAGCCTGAAGGAGTCCGGTGTGGAAGAACTTGACTGACCTGCACAGAGCCCTGACATCAACCCCATCCAAAACCTTTTGAATGAACAGGACAGAGATTGTGAGCCATGCCTTCTCGTCCAATCATAAATGGTCTACAGAATGAATAGACACAAATTCCCACAGAAACTCCAAAATATTTCAAGAAGAATAGAAGCTGTTATAGCTGCAAAGGTGGACCAAATCCATATTAAAGTGTATGTATTTAAATTCAGTATCCTTTAAGTCCATGTTGGCAAATCAATACTTTTGTCCATTTGAATTGCACAGGCAAGTTCAAAACATAAACAATATAATAAAAGTGGTTTTCAAGACTACAAACTAACTTTTGATGGACAAAGCATATACTTTTAACTGTGGGCACTGAATATGAGAGATAAAAACATTTAGGAGACTAGGTCTCTACAACAAAGGAGCTGTCATATCTTTGAATTACAGGGTTCTTTTGGTGTGTTTGTGTATGTGAGTATATGGCAGTAAAAGCAGCTGAGCTGGGCATTGATCTGGCATACTCTGATGCGTGAGACGGAAAAAAAAGAACTGAAGAGAATGGCACAGAGTGTGTCAGAGAAAAGTGCAGGGTAAGAACCGGGAATGGGGGGGGCGGCTGTGGAGATAATGTCTGAGTGAGAGGGTCACTTGTGAGTGTCACTTGTCACCCCTTGAGCTGTCTCACCTGTCAATAGGGCACAAAAGAGCTCAGCCCTAGGCTTTTTAAGGCCACCGTCTGGCTCCCCCTGCGTAAGCCAATAGAGGCTGCGCTTGAACGCACACGCTAAAGCCAATAAATAATGCTATTGGCATGGCGAAAGAACAGAACAATGCACGGAACCAAGGGGTAAATCAATTATCTCTCAGGATGACAAAAACAAATGAAAACAAATACTGTCTTTGATAAGGCTGCTGTGGGCTTCTCCAGATGATGAAGCGCTTAATCAAATTAGCAATAGTCGATGCCTTGCATCTGCCTCCGTGAAATGAAAGGACGCAAAAATTAAGGTGGATCAAAGAGTTGAAAACCCAAAAAAGTCTGGAATGCGACAACTGGATTTTGGAGTCATATTAATCTAGATAAGATCAATTGCCTTGTACACACATAATCCCCTTTATTAACAAAATCCTGCTTTCTAACCACTGGTCAAAAATGCGTATACAGGGGTCCTCAAGTTAAGATACAGATCCGTTCCTACAACAGTGATATAACCCAATTTTTGTGTTTACGTTGTTACACACACTCAGTTACTAACTTATTCTAACAAATCATAATCTAGAACATAAAAATGTTGACATATTCTACATAATCTTCTGTCGCATGCAACCAAGCTAGTTCACTCACGTAGTCTGTAAGTATGGCGCCAACGCCATAAGTTAAAACACTCATATCTCAATTTTGAAAAAAAAGTTTTTATGGGAGTGAGCGTCTGTCTGTCGAGACTGTTCTAACCCAAGGACCCCCTCTAATGTGAGGTCACCAGAACTGGGATTGGGAATCTTTGCTCTGCCTGGTTGGTTTCTGACCTTAGGGCTGAAAGGCATTTATCATTTGGGCAGTTAATAGTTCTCAACACAGCTGTTATACCTAAATGGTGGTGATACATGACTTTTGGATGTTTTGGCTCTTTTGAACTGGTTTGTCCAGTGAATCACACTGGTCCTACCTTTGCATGTAGGAAGAGCTTTGTCCCACACAGGTTTTCCATCAGCTCCGATGATGCAGGTCAGCGTGGCTGGGCCCACAGTGGTGTATCCTGAGTCACACTGGTATGTGACAGTGGATCCCAGTTTGTAGTCCATTCCCGTCCGGGTTCCATTCATAATGTTTCCAGGGTCAAAGCATGCTTCCCTCGGCTTTTCTGCAGGAGCAAGGAGGAAAAACCACAACCATACAAATGAATAATTGCACTGAAGCAGTATGTGCTCAAAGAGCATTCGTGAGATACATTAAGGGCACTTACAAGAAATAATCACCACTGCATATCTTAAAGCACCACGCCCACCCACACACTCCTGCCCAACTGTGGCCATGCGGTACAAGAGAAAAAGGTTATGGCACTAATACCTGTATTTTAATTAAAGACAGCTTGATCCTAAATAGCACTAATCAGAAGTTGCTGCGGCCAGCAAGAGCGGGCATAGGTGAAAAAGAGAAAGATAGATGGGTATAGAGAATGTTGAAAAGAATGAGATTTAAAAAAAAACAATACAAATAAGGAGTAAGATAGAACATTTATAAGGAGTAATAATAGAACATTTATAAGGAGTAAGATAGAACATTTAGATAAAGATGCAAATACAGACAGGGTGATTAGAAAGATAAAGAAAAACTGAAGGAGAGAAAACAAAACAGGAGGTAACGAAAAACAGCAAGAGAGAGAGAATGCTAAAGATGTGAAAAGAAAATAGGATGGGAGGAAGAAAGCATAAAGGAGCAAGAGAAAAACAATAAAGAGAAAACGAGAGGAAGGGAGGAAAAAAAGGTGAGACTAAAAGCAGGGAACTAGAAATAGAGAGAGAGAGAGAGAGAGACAGAGAAGGGGTGAGCTGAATAGAGATGTGAAGTGAAGTAAAGAAAAGGACGAAAGGAGAGAGGAGGTCAGAGAAGCATAAATAAGGACAGACGGAGAGAAGAAGGGAGAGAGAATCTTATATAAGGTGAAGTGGAAAAGAGAAAGAGTAAGAGAGAATAGGTTAGAGGAAAGAAAGAGTAAAGTGAACAATAGGCATTATAGAGGGGCGGAGAGAGAGAGAGAGAGAGAGAGAGAGAGAGAGAGAGAGAGAGAAAAGAACCACATTCAGGAATGAAAAAATAGCTTTAGGCAATTTGTGCAAAAAAGAGGGTCCAGCAATGGCGGGGTGAACGAGGGGAGCTGGCAGGGGGCAGCAGCAGGCTTGCCCCTGGGAGACAGGCAGTGGTGAAAGCTGTGGAGGTGGCGCTGGGAGAGGCTGCCAAACGGGATGACAGCTAACAGCCCACTTCTGCCTGCGCTTCAGGGACCACTGAAAGTGGGAAGAGGTGAGGAGGGAAAGTGTATCACTCCAATTTCTCCAGTGCAACATTATTTCTCTCAGAATCCTCCAGCAAGTGAGGAATTAGAAGAACATGCAGAGCATATCACGCTCGTTCACCCAGTCTAAAACGGCATCATGCTGTCTCCAATTTAGGCATGCAACTGAAACTGAATGGCTTTTACACAAATGATCAGAATCAATCACTGTAGCAGTGAACACCAGCCCTTGTTCTAGAGATCCACCCTTCTGAGAAATTTTGTCCACAATCCACCAGTTAATGAACTTCTTCAAAAGAAGTAAGAAGCAGAGGCAGCCAGTTATATGCAAGTCAGAACAAAAGTACATAGTGTACACAGGGGACCACTGCTATAAAGAAATCAAGTGTGCCTGCTCAAAAACACTGTTCAGAGTTTGCAGCCTCAGTCGGATTCTTTCTTAGAACCTAACCAATAATTGTTCACAAAAACAGCAAATATCCTCCATATTTTTGTTTTTTTTTTTCATGGCAATATATGATTTCTTTATGCATTTTAGTATTAAATTAATAAGAAAAATACAATTTACTAATTTTGTAAGATAAATATTAACGTAAATTCAGCTGCATTTCCATATAAAATATAACTGTATAAATGTTTTAGTACTGTTGTGAGAACACAAAGAAGCACATCTTAGAATGGTAAAATACTGCGGTGGAGGCAGGGGGTTGGAAAGTAGCAAATACGAGAGCGTTATTCATTTCTCCTTGCTGCTTATTGGCTGCCGCACTGCGACGCATCTCTAGCAGATACAGTCCAGCAATCCCACATCATAACGGTTTCCCGCGTAGGGCTTGAGGGTTTTGGGAGCATATTTGGGGGCATATTTAGGCTGGACCAAGTTTAATGTAAAGGTTATTTGATACAAAATCTGAAGTTTCCAGAAAGTCAAGTATTTCTCACAGAAAAGTATTGCATTGACACATGTTTTGCTATACACAGGTTTATTCTCTTTGTGTGTATTGGAACAAAACAAAAACAGGAGGAAAAAAAGCAAATTTGACATATTGTCACACACAACTCCAAAATTGGGCTGGACAAAATTATTGGCACCCAATCTTGGCAAAATTTCAGGGGTGCCAACAATTTTGACCATGACTGTATGACATGTGTAAAGGTGAAGAGACTTTTAAATTTTAAAGAACGCATAATGTATCACTTATATACTGATATACTGGTTTACATTTCACATCCTAAACCAGTATATCCAAGTGAAAGACCATTGGGGAATATACATTTTTAGGAGTGTATAAAACCTTTATGTGAAGATTCTCATTAACTTCCTCTACCAAGATGAACAAAAGTGGCTCTTTTTTATGGCAGTGCTTGTAAAGAACCTTTATTCTGAAGAGTGTATGCTTACATGCAAAATACCAGCAGGGTGGAATTTGAGTCTTGGCCGTTAACACATTGTCAGTCTTCCGTAATTACAGGCGCTCCTTCTTTTTCCCCTCATACCCCTAAAGAACGGACGCGGCCTGAATGAAACTGTTTTGATATCCGCGTCTTTCACTCAATAACTCAGCAAATGATTGTGCCTATCGGTGTGTGATGAACAATAATGGATTGGAGATTGACTTTTGCAGGAAAAGAAAACATACACAAACACACACACACACACACACACACACACACACACACACACACACACACACACACACACACACACACACACACAATATGCCAAGATATAAATTAAAAGTGGCAAAAAAGGGAATATAAAAACAGACAGTGAGAGAAGAGAAAGCTGTACTGTTTGCTACCAAAAATGTCACATTCCATCCGCCACTTTATGGCTATGAGCGCATTAGACTCCATCCCAGGCAAGATGAGTTATTTAGCGGTGGCTATCCCTCACCTTTAAGGAGAACAGGCAAATGGACTGAGGCACTGCTTGCTTTATGGCCAGGGTGTGAGGAGTAATGAGTCTGCAGTGAGCATCAGAATCAATAGTGTTGCAGCTCGTGAGCACAGGGGAGTTGAATCAAAGATGAAGGTCTTCGATTTCGACGCTGTAGACGACACTACTGACCATAGTGCAGGCATTTTGTTACATTTACCGTTTAAGGCTGGGCCAAAAGAGAGGCTATCTCTGCTGCTCTCCTTAATACGATGTTTTTCATTGATGAAATTACTGATTTTACATTTTTCCTGTGACAAAAACTACCATTCCAAACAAGCCAACACATCCATCAGAGTATGTTTTACCTTTCAGTCATCTTTTACAGAGCATTCGACAATAAAGGCAGCAGCGTGCTTCTTTTATGCAGAGTTAAATGCAAGTGTAATCACATCCCAGTCAAATTACATACCTTCGGGATTTCTGAGTGAAAGTAAGTGCACATCCTCTACAGGCATGAATCCTTAAAACTTTAAATTTGTCTATTTTGGCTGAGAAAATAAAACATGACTTTTGAACAGATCACATTTAGGTTTTATTTATATTTAGGTTATTAATTTAGCAATAAAACAGTAACCAGGCACTTAAATAATTCAAAACCTAATTTGACCAAAGCCCTGATTTTACCTGCACCCTTTGTGACTGCAAGGAGAGACACTGACGAATCGAGTCATTCATTTACATTCAATTCAATTTGTTTTGTTTTCATGTTCACATCAAAACGTGATGAAAGCAAATTAAAAAATGTAAGTGCATGTTGTCTTTCTGCTAAACAAGACTACACAGAATCATGACATTTATCAAATTCAAATGAATATTAAATATTTCTATTTCATTAATGAAACTCATTTCACAGCTACAGTATATAGATTAAAGTATACAACTGGCATCGCACCAACAGATACTTTGGGACAATGACACTGCATTCAAATACACATACAGACTTTAATTATGAAGTTGGCCAGCCCCACTTTGCAGCTATAACAGCTTACATCTCTTGGAAGGCTTTCCACAAGATTTTGTAGTTTCTGTGGGAATTTGTGTCCATTCATTCTGTAGAGCATTTATGAGGTCAGACACTGACGAGAAGGCCTGACTTACAGTTTGCGTTGCAGTTCATCCCAATGGTGTTGGATGGGGTTGAGGTTCTTCCACACCGAACTCATCCAGCCATGACTTTATGGAGCTTGCTTTGTGCGCTTTACAGTCATGCTGGTATAGTAAAGGTTCTTCCCCAACTCTGCCCACAAAGTTGGAAGCATGGCATTGTCCAAAATGTTTTGGCATACTTCATTTTTACACAATGGGTATGAACACCAGAATTTAATAATAAGAGGTTTGTCCCAATACATTTGTCCATGTAATGTACTTTTGGCCTAATTCCCAATTTAAAATGCGTTCCTAGCATTTCAAGCAGCAGCTCTCTATATGTGGGGCTTCAGGACCGGAACTGAGAACATAATAAAATAAAGTTATTTTATGAATAATGTGAGGATTTGATTAACAAATATAATATATTTGAGCAGTCCCTAGGCTTTCAACTAAAACAGTAACAACACTGGAATGGATTTTTATCAGCATATCCATTCAGATCCTGTCTCTTTAAAGGCTTTTAATACGGACTGGGCTACTAGCCTGTGCCGAGAGTGTGATTACACCCAGGGGCCTCGAGAAAGTCTCATTTCACAAGCAACACGGGCCAGTTTCCGTTGGTGCTCTGGATATTTCATTTGAAAAGTAGTTATGTGTCTGGAAATAAAACACAGCAGCTTTGTAGCCCAGGCAGAGAAAAGAAGAAAACAAATTCTTCATCTATACATTTTATCTTACAACATAAACACAGTGGGCGGGCTGTCTAAAATAAAAAGCCACATTACTGGGGTTTTTTGGGAGGGAGGGTGGGCACGCTGTCAGCCCTGAATTGCTTTGGCATTTCGTAAGTACATTCTTTAAAGAAAAGAGAAACAGGCTTTGCCCCTGAGGAATATGACTAGGTATTCAAATAGAAAGGTTAATAATATTGCAAAGTGGATGCACAATATTTGACTTAATATACAACACACACGCACACACACACAAACGCTGCGGCGAAACCACTTAACAGAAGCCGACTAATGACAGAATGGCTGTTACTCCGCCAAACACTTAATATGCTATTAAGCAGATGCATGGCTCTTTCGCTCTAACGTGATGCAAATCGTGTGACGGCGGAAGAAAATTCCACATTTTACTTTATGGAATGTCAGTAACGGCATCTTAAGTATATAAAGCGTAATGAGGCGTGGGCTTTGTAGGGACTCCACTGACCCCCATAAGCTTCTCTCCTCCCTGCATTTCCTCCTCTCTTAATGATCACAAAGCGAAATAGTACAAACAACTGCAATGGCTGAAGCATTCCACAGATATAAAATACACAATATAGAAACATGTATTGGGACACACCTGTTTGTCAGGGTTCAGGCTAGACCCCTTACTTCCAGTGAAGGGTAATCTTAACGCTTCAGCAGACCAAGACATTTTGCACAACGCCATGCTTCCAACTTTGTGGACACAGTTTGGGGAAGAGCCTTTTCTATTCCAGCATGACTGTGTCCCAGTGCACAAAGCAAACACCATAAACACATGGTTGAATGAGGTGGATGTGGAGGAATTTGACTGGCCCATAAAGAGCCCTGACTTCAACCCCATCTAACACCTTTGGGGTGAACTGGAACAGAGACTATGAGCCAGATCTTCTCGTCCATGCCAAAGCTCATAAATGCTTTAAATTGCTCAAATTCTAACAGAAACTCTAGTTTTGAGGGGGACAAAAAAGATCTATTAACAATGTTATTTAGCCAAACACCACAAGCTAATGAGAAAATAATTTTAACATGAAATATAAGCTAAAGGAACATATTTTTTATCACATTTTAAATGTGATAATAATGTTATCATCACATTTAAGTAGTGCTGCCACTAACAACTAATTTTCTAACGATTAATCTTTCGACGAATTTTTCGATTAGTCGGTTAATCTAAACGATCTAAAAAATAAGCGGTTGCAATTCTCATGTGTTCATTTTATTTTGAACAAAATTCAAGGGCCAAAACATAAAATATCACTCTATCGTGACAAAGTAGCCTAAACATAAATATATTACTAATATATAAAAGGTATTAAAGTAAAAGTACTATAAAA
>JBBPDH010000144.1:6715034-6727224 GCA_037974565.1 Clupeocharax schoutedeni
CTTCACTTATGTCAAAATGTGTATTTCTGTCTTTACTTATTTACTTATACTTGTTTGTAGCAGTATTTAGTCTGAGCTCGGAAAGTATCATTGTGAAGTGTTGTCTATCAGAGTGTACAGAATGTTTTCTGGTCTTTGACTTGTCCTTTCCATGGATGATCTGTTGTTCCCTTTGTCCCTTGGGCTACTTGGACTGATTGTGTTTTTAGATTATCTCTGTGATTGCACTTTGCCAAAGATTGACAAATATCTATTCAATGCTTCATGTTCTTCATATTTGATTGACGTCATTAGTGCAGTCCTGATTACTCTCTCTGACTGTCAATACAAAGTGTCCAGAGTTTTTTTTTTTGTTTTTTTTTTCTTTTCTGGACACTATATGAGCTTCACCTACGTTAAAGGTCACTCAATAGATGTACAGATACAGACTGCAGCCCATCTGTTGTTATACACAATTTATTACCCTCTACCCCATTCGTCACTGTTCAGCTTCTGACCCCATAAGCGTAGCTGATTGGATATTATTTAGATGGTGGACTGTTCTCAGCAATGACATTGATATGGTATGGCATGTTAGTGTGCGTGGCACTGGTTTAAGTGTATCTGGCACTGTAGCACACGTCAGTGCCACTGCAGGGTTGCAAATACTTTCTAAGCTCATTTCTCATCCTCAAGCACTGCTCGACTTATGTTGCTCACCTGGAACATATGGGGCAGCTGGTGGCCTAGTGGTTAGGGCATTCGCCCTGTGATCAGGAAGTTGCGGGTTTGATTCCCAAGACTGCTAGGCATCTCTGAGGTACTCTGAGCAAGATACCATCCCCACACACTGCTCCCTGGGCTCTGTGTTCTTAGCTGCCCCCTGCTTCACTTGGTGAATGGGTTAAATGCAGAGGAAGTATTTCGTGCTGTGGTGTGTTCATGTATGACTGAATTCTCACTTTCACTTTTTCAAAAGAACAGGAGGACATGCGTCAAGACTCTCCTCAGTCTTGGCCCTCCACTGGTAGAATGAACTCCCTCTTCCGATAAGATCTGCCCTCACTGTCTTCAAGCGAGCACCTTGGTGACTAACTAGGCCCTTTATTATTTCTTATTATTTTCTTCTTCCTCATATTCATTAAAAAAAAACCTCTACTCTTAACTCCAAACCGTTTGTTACTTTTGCTTTAAGCTCGGACTTTTGCTTAGGTGTGTTACCTAGCTGGAATTAACTGATGTCGATTTAAGTATAGTGTAAAGGTTGAAGAAACGTAAACATGAATGAAAAGTCTGCCAATTAAAAGCTCAATATTGGTCTTGTGGTCAGGATCTGATGGTTTGGTCTGCCCCTGTAAACCAGCAAGGTGGAGCTACAAGGCAGCTGTTTCTTACAGTATGGCTGGTGAGTGTAATTCATTATACTTCTATATTCAGGAAGCGGTGACCATTATATTCACAGACTGATCCAAACTGAAGAATGGAAAATTGCAGAGTGGGTAGCAGTTAAATTTGCTCATTTAACAAAGACTTCATCCTACCGTTAGTAACATGACAGCGCAGACAAGGATCATCCCATTACGGCTTGACTCACAGGGTTTTTTTTACATTGGCATTGTTATACCTGAGCACCGCTGTACTAATATTTTCCTCCGAGTGGGTTTTAACATTCATTACTCTACTTTATACACCACGGGAGACTTTCACTGCATCCTGTGCTCTAATAAAGGAATAATGCTCCCTTTGAAAAAATGTATCATTCAACAAATCCAGGTAACATTCCAGTCTTGCACTGAACTGTTACATCTTTCTCCATCAACCAGTTTCTGAACCGTATTTCTGCACAGCTGTACTGTATAAGTAATGCTACCATTGCCCTGAGCTCGACTCCAGCATTTTTACACACTAAGACATTTGCCATGTGACGTGCTGACAGCTGCGGTGACATTTATCTTTCTCAAGTAAAAGAAACTTTCCGAAGTCAGCTATAAACGGTGATGTTTCTGACAGGCTCTTAAATACGCACTGTTAAAATTAATCATATTTTTTTTAGCTGCAGTACATGCGGTGTGTTTTTTCGCCTTTTTTCTCATCTGCCTTTGATACCATTTCTGTAAGTAATGACAAATGTTGACAAGCAGTTGGATTATTGGTGATGTAGAGCAGAAACTTCACATTCCCTTGCATTACAGGCAGAATGCTCAAAACACAAAGAGCATGCCTGAGAGAGCGTAATCACTCCAATTAGCATATAGGCACAACTGCTGAATGCACCATGGACTTAATATTCCAGAACCCATTAGAAACTAAGGGTTTCTTCAAACACTTCTGATGAAAAATGCATAATTCAAAAAAGTAATAGGTAACTGAAAAATAAACCGACACACAGTTTTCCTCTTAACCCAAATGTAAGCCAAGATGTTTGGTGTCTGAATTTAGCTACTTTAGTTTTGCACTTGAGAGACTAATGGAACAACATGCCTACACACTTGTCGAGTTATTAAGTAGCCTTGATGAGGTGGCTTTAACTCTAGACGTGTCCACTCATTTTCACTCATACAAGACCAGGCTTAGTGAATGGGAAGAGACTAAAAGCCACATTAATGTCTTTTACTGCATCTGAGGTCAAGATCTTTCCACTAGAAGATGATTTGCCAACTTACTTTTTCACAGAAGTGTGTGACGTTATGAGATGCCACTTCAATAGTTTCCAACCACTGAACTGATTTCTTTATAAAATCTCAGATGGAGGTCAAGCTTCTGCTACTGTTTATAGCTAGGTTTTTATTTTCATCCTTTTCATGGATAAGTTTGTGTCATACAGTGTCAGAAAAGTATGTGTAATTACAATTTCAAAGTCTGAAGCATGGATGTGATTATTTCAACCCTGTGCTAAATGATGCTCAAGTTTGGGCACAGATTTTAGTTAGTTAGTAAATAACTAAAGCAGTCATGCATCAAATTTCACAGTGTACTTCAGGTGATGTTGACATATGCAGGCATGGACTTACCAATGCAGGATGGCAGTGACTTGTCCCAAACCCGGCGGTCTCCGCTGAGGCAGGTGAGAGTGCTGCTGCCGTGCAGGGTGTAGCCAGGGTTGCAGCTGTAGAGCACGTACGTGTTGGCGAAATGGCCGTCATCTTGGATCTTGTAGCCGTAGTTAGGGGTGCCCGGTTCTTCACACCTGACAAGGTCAAAACCTTGCAAAGAACAGAACAGGAGGTGGGTGAGGTCATCAGAATAAAAAAAGAGTTGGTTTTTTTTTTCCAATGGACATCTGTCCACCGAAATCAACCCCCTGGCAGGCAGGGGCTGATTTTTGCTTAATAATGACATAAAGGTTGTCCTATAAAAAAGGCACCTGCCTGCTGCGTTAGCTGCCGCCGCCACCCCCAAGCAGGCCATTTCAAATTAATATTGCCACAACATATGCTCGGCTGAAAGATCATCTTTTATCTGTGCGCTTGCCCTGTAGCCATTCGACTCATTTTATCCGCACACGCTCCTACTGCACGCTTAAGCATTTTCAAAGGCATTGTAAACCAGGCGGCCTGGAACGGAACTGTTGCACGCTCATCTACTCTGCTGCTTCTCAGCCGAGCCGAGAAGACAATGAAAATGGAGAGAAATGATTATTTCGCTGTTATCGTTTCATTATCGCCATTATCATTATTTTGTTAAAATGACTTCTGTGAAAATGACTCTAATTTGCATAATATCAGCAATATATTGTGCTTTTTGCATACTCAATCTGTCAAAATCAGTCACATTATAACCTCAGTTCAAAGCACATATAACAAAAAGTCATTACTGTCTGCTATTAGGAATTATTAAGTAGTCATATAATACCTTTACTTGTAGTCTTTTATTTTGTTTTAGTACACAGTTGCCTGATCAACACACCACGCTCTTTGGAGAAGTGCTGCTGAGACTTTAATTTAAGGCAATGGTCCGTTTCAACTTTAACTCTCAGTTATATTTATTAAATATGAGATTCGGGCACAAAAAGTATTGGGATGCCTGACCATTACACCAACAGGGACTTTTATGACATTTTATTCAAAAACATAGACTTTAATATGTAGTTGGTCCCCCTTTGCAGCTATAATAGCTTCCACTCTACTTGGAAGGCTTTCCACAAGATTTTGGAGTTTCTGTATGAATTTGTGCCCATTCTTTCCATATAGCTTTTATGAGGCCAGGTACTGATGTTGGACAGGAAGGTCTGGCTCGCAATCTCCGTTCCAGTTAGTCCCAAAGGTGTTGGGACGGGGTCGAGGTTGAAGTTCTGTGTGGACAAGTTAAGTTCTTCCACACCTCATCCAACTCATCTAACCATGTCTTTATGGAGCATGCTTTGTGCTCTGGGACACAGTCATGCTGGAATAGAAACGATTTTTCTCCAAACTGTGTCCACAAAGTTGAAAGCACAGTCTTGTCCAAAATGTCTTGGTATGATGAATCTTTAAGATTGCTGGAAGTAAGGGGCCACCTGAATTCAATAATTATAAGATGGGTCTCAATACTTTTGTCCATATAATATATGTAATTTGTTCATAATTAGTTCATTATTATTCATCATTATTGCCAGTGCTTTGGTTCACTCTGTTCTGTTTGGAGTTTCCACCGCTAACCCTGAAGCAGGGCCAACCTTTACCTTTACAAACAATGATTGGGTCTATAAGTAATTGTGTTACTTTTTGTGACATCAGAAAACCAATACAAATACATTGTTTTTACGGCCTACTTCCCTACTTCTCATTTATGAACCGTAAAGAGTGGGAAGTGGAAGGTACATTTTGACACATAATTTACATCCAACATCAAATTCTTTTTTTTTTTTTCAAGAAGGTAAGGAAAATGACGTTTCTCAGTGCTATGAATTCAATTCAGTTTTATTCCTTTAGCGCGTTATACGACGGATGTCACAAAGCAGCTCTATGACCTTCCAAGCCTTTTACAGAACCACTTACTCGTATATATCAGTTTGAAACCCTTGCTGGTTCCTGTCCCATTGCTATTAAACTCAATCCACAGATGGTTGGAGGTACTATTGATGATGACATTGGACATCTCGCTTTTCGTGAAATTGCCCAGCAGTCTTGATGAACTGCCTTGGCCATCATAGACCTGTAAAAAATGAAGAGACAGAGGAGAAGAAGAGCATTATAAAGTGCTGGATTCCTCCTCTGCTGCTCAAGGCTTTGGTTGTTACATCTGGAAATGTTTCTGGAGACTCAGCCCTATGCATCCTATCATAATATTCATGGAGATTTTTCCCCCCTTCCAAAACAAAATGTTGAATGTGGTTGTCTGTGTGGATTTTTGTAATTGCTTTTGGATATTACATTCATATTGAGACTGCAGCCTCGGAAAAAGGAGGAAGGAGGAGGATGGGTGAAAAAGCAACAACACGGCAGCACGATAGGAAATATTAAAGGTCATAAATCAATGTCAAGCAGCCGTTTTCCACTTTTCTAGCGAGGAGGACATTGTTTCAACCCCTGATGGAATAGATCGTGTGACTCTAGCTTGCATGTGCAGAGCAGGCTGTAAGTTCGTGGAGGACTGGGAATCCTTTTCCAGAGTGGGCAGATGTTTCCGACTCTAATCCTCATAGCCACACAAAACCAAACCATCACACACAGAGTAAAAAACATACCACAGAGTAAAAAAAAACTAAACAAAAAATGACTTCTGTATTCATTCTTGATGGTGGAATTAAGCGCAGTCATCATTTAAACAAAAAAAAAAGAGCTTGCCAAGGGATGTGTCAGAATTAAGCGCCTCACATCGAAAAAGATAGTAACGAAGTTAATTAGCCGTAACACATTCATGGAAATAATGTTTTTGGGATTAACGGAAATTCCGCAGGAAAGAGACTATAACAAAGATTTATGTGCGTCTGGTTGCCGCACAGACTCGACTCACACCCTGGCTACTTAATTAGTGGCCATAGTGGTCTTCAGGGAGCTCTGTTCTCATATGAAGCTATGGGCGCCTTGAGCGCTGAGACTTAAATGAATCTATGAATAGTTAATGCCTTGGCTAAGTCACATGCACGGGTGCTCTGTGAATTACAAGCTCTTACATGTTAACCACGCGGCAAACAGCGGAGGGTGACGCAACAGCCACAACTACACCACCAAACTTTTTCACTTTCGGGAACACAGAGCCGTTCAAACGGTCTCCTAAATCACACTAAGCCGGGGTACCTAATTAATCTATTAACTCCTCTTAATACAGGAGGCCTTTGAGAGGTGCGTACTGATACAGTGAGGTGTCTGCAGTGTATCAAAAATGCTGAAGGGTGGGAAAGAACCACACGTTGCCTTTATATTTCTGCTTGAGAGTAGGATGGCAAAATGTCTTTTTTGTCTTGAAGGGGGAAAAAAAATGTCCACGCATTTTTCTTTAGTTTTCTGCTAAGCCGAGGCTTCCATCACACACTTCCATCTGAATCAAACAATCTCTTAAAACATGCTTATGTGGTTTTGGATATTGAGTGACATGATACATCTGAGGTAAAGGAATTATGTAAATTCTATTTCTGAACAAAGTATTACTCCTGTCACTGACATCTTGAGACGGCCCTGGATTTCTGTGAAGCTGTCACACAAATACAGATCGAATATGAATGGAATTGGAGCAGCAGTGAGAGTGATCAGCCATACTTGGAGAAAATCTCCGTCCCGGAGTTGGAAGGTGCTGGCTGTGAGCTGGATCCCTTTGCCGTTGTCGGTCCGGATGCGGTAGATGCACTCGTGGTTGTTATCGTAATTGTTTGGGTAATTGGGAGACAGGAGGACCCCCTCGCTCCCCACCGAGGAGGCACCACACTCGGCTGACCAGAACATAGAGGTAGAGGGGAGGTAGAATTGTTGGGGGGGGGACAGATTGGAACAAGGTTAGAGTTCAGGGTATCATTATAATGGATAAAAACAGATACATTTACTGCCAGCAAGCACATAAGCCTTTTTGAATGTGATCATGATCATGCTGCTTATCATTGGTTACAATGCAAATAGTTACAGTACATGAAACCATACAGATAGATTTAGGTTGGGATGGTAAAGATGTGTCCCTATCAACATTCAGACCTGTGATCAGGGCTAAAACAGAAAAAAAAAATCCTTCCATAAGGCGCATGCTTCGTACTGAGCCGAGAGGTCTGGCTGAGAACATTCTGTAGTGTAGGCTTGTAGGCTTACTGTGCAAAGTCTCTCAACAACACCTTGTCAGCCAGTGTACTAGCTCTTGTTGGAGACAATGTGTTGGTTGTCTTTTTTATGTGTTCTCATTGAAAAAGAAATTATGGACCGACCCAAAGAAAGATGTGTATATATATGACTTAATGGCCATTACCCTGCTATCTATGTAATTAGTTAACATGTTGTACTTTAATCCTGTTTCATATTATGCTCCCCTTTAAAACCAATTCATTGTTGTTTGTTGTCCCATTTAACCTTATACAGAGAAGTATGTAAATAATGTTTTTGTTGGTCAAACTCTGTTCAGCATGTGAAGACATTATAGATTACTATAATGTTCATGTAATGTTAATGTAACAAAACTATAACATCTTATTTAGCGTCTAACATGACCTCTAATCTACCTTCAAACCAAAGGTTATTATAAGAACGGATGTTAACAATTTCCCAAAATATATTTATTTCTAGATGTGAATAAAGAACTTTGTTCAAAATGTTATAGCCAGGACAGGGAAATATGATAGATGAGGTCCTATGTTTCAAAGTCATACTGAATATGACATATTTAGTAACATTTAGAATAGAATTGTAACCCTCTCTATTACAGTTCAGAATGAACCATATTGTCACGGTCCGGTCAGTGGCCAGTTTGGGCCATTGCTTTTTGTTAATGTTTTCAGCTATGGTTTGTTCTGTTTCTGCTCTGTATTTTGGGGGGGCTTTGTATTCTGGGGAGTTTCTGGTATTTGTTTTTGTCACATGTCTGAGTTTGTCACATGAGTGAGTGTCCACCTGTCCTGTGTTTTGGTCTGATTTCTGTTAGCATTTAAGGCTGTTTGTGTTAATCCTCCCTCAGGTGTCCATCGCCTTCACTGCCCTCGTGTTCTGGTTCATGTCTGTATCGGCCCCCGTGCCTGCTTTCCTTTATTTTTCTGTTTTCTGTTTTCACGTCTGAATAAAGAGAGCACTAGCATGGAAGCCTGCCTGCCTTGTCCCTGTTTGCCCCGAGGTAAATCACGGCAGGGGACTCAATCCCCCGGTCGTGACACATATCATAACCTCTGGTTTAAATCCCATCTTCACAGTCAAACCCCGCCCCCCCTCGCCCCCACCATGTGTCTCACCCATTTGTCCTTTAATTTAGATCTTATTAGCATGTGCAAACATAATTCTGCAAACACAATGACACTGAAAAGCAGTGAACTTTTGAAACAGAATAAAGTGCCAACATTTGAAATATGACTGTTGTCTTTAAAGTGAAATACAACAATCAGCTTAAGACAATATTACATGATTTCATTACATTTTCATGACAACAGTGATTATTTCTAACAGGTTACAGCCTGATCTACATTGCAAATATGACCTTTTTTGTTTTCCCATCTTTAAAGTACAATAGTGATGTGAAAAATGTACGGTGAATGTAATTAATCAGCTTTCATTGCAATAAAAATCCAGAATTGTCATAAAATTAGCCGATAAGTGAAAAGGTTCAGGATTTCGTAAAAATCACCAGGTTCCTTTATGCGGTTCAGTACTTGCCTGCTCAGAAGACAACTCTCCCTGCAGCAATGCCTTGAAGTAAGGACGCTTGTCCCCAAAAGTAGTGCTCTCTTGAAACAATTAGACTAGCAGCGCCCTGACAGCTGTTGCTCTATTTCCTGCTGATAGGCCAGTCAGGGTTCTCGCACCAGTTGGAATATGAGCCTTTGTCATTTTGATGAATCACCACAACAGCAAACTTCCGAGGAATACTAATTAACGAGGGGCTTTATGCATTAGTTAGGTGCTGGTCACACAGGCCCAGGGCTGCACTAGAATCAGATGTCCTTGTAGTTAATATTCCGCTCTTGTAGCTCAAGCACATAAGCAGATGTTGCCTCAAGACCTTGAGTTCCGTGGCTTGAGCTGCAACTCTCACAGTGACTACCTGGTAGCTGAACTTTTGAAAGCATATAAATACACGAGCCCTCAAAGGCAAGGAAATGCTGTATCCCCAGATTCTAGAGGAAATGATTTGTTCTAACAACTACTGTAGAGCTCTTTGTACTGTAGGCTGTTTTTGTATGCTGTGAAACATGAGCAGATGAAACAAATGGGGACATTGCATCGAATAATTTCTCTCTACAGCATGGATGTCTTTGTGTGCAATCAAGCAATCAAGTAATGTTGTTTTTAACATGTCGTTTTTATGACGCCAATAAATAAATCTAAATCTCCTGGCAACTAATGATTACTATAGCTGCTGAACTAATTAGGGGCAAGAACACACACACATACACACCCACATACACACACACACACACACACACATACACACACATACACACACACACACACACACACACACAAACAAGTTTGTATTTCTATCTTAATGGGGTTTTGTATTCTGTATCTCCAGACTCAGAGATACAGAGGTACAAAGAGAAGCTTTGTACCTTTATAGTTGATCCTTGGTATTATGTATGGTGACCTTAGGTTCATGCCTGGCTACTCTAGAGCACTCCCAGTGTCAGCATTTGGGGGGGCTTCCTTAGAGCATCTGACCCAGCTCATTAAAATGGGTGTCTGAATGCTTTTCGATGTATAATGTACCAATACCAACCCTAATATTAACACCATGAGTAAAACTAAATATTTTACATTTTAAGTCAAAGTCCTTTCTGGGGAAACAGTCAGAACCTGTAATTTTTCTATCATTCACAGACTTTCGGACCCTACCAGGTGATAAAGAAATACATGCCCCCCACATACAGAAACACAAGCAGCAGGAACAAAAAATAGAATAAAAGTTACACATCCACAATAATAGTTACACATCCCTCACATTGCACTCAGTAAATCTGAGTCACGGAATCTTGGTTTTCTGCATTAATATGTAAGCATTTAAATGGTGTGCATTTTAAAGTACTAAGCCAGTGACTCATAAGGCTCTTTATCCTGTACGTTTATATCTGTTGCTGGTGTCAAAGCTTATTTGAGAATGCATAGAAGCACAAAAAAATCTCAAACGAGTACGCTACTATGTTCTGCAACCAAGCTTAACAGGATTTAGGCAGGTATTTTCTGTCAAAGATATTTAGCCCTACCTAAAACACCACCTAAAGAGTGAAGAAAGCCTAAATGGGTCTTTAGATGACGATGAACAGAACTAAATGATCATGCAGTGTGAAGTTTGAGGGAAGTTCATTCTACTACTGAGACACTAACACTGCGAGATCGAGCCATACATGCAGGTGCAATTGCTGTGGTTTTCCTGCTGCAGAACAGTAACAGTAAATGTATAGTACAATTGCAGTATAGAAGTATACTTTCAGTACATTACTGGATTTTTGTATGGCTGGAATGCGTGTAGCTCCCAAATACAGCTCCAGAAAAAAATAAGAGAGGACTGCAATTTATTTCTAATCCTGCATCTCTGTAGCTCATCTCTGTAAGTTTCCATCCAGGGTTTTGCGACGTTTTGTTATCGACAAACAGAAAATGCGTTAAAAAAATGTGCAAAATTTGCCGTCTCCAGCCTGTTTCCATCCAACTGGCTTTATATCGAGAAAATGGTGTGCATGATGACGTCACCCCCCTCAAAAACGAGATCTGCCCTTGAGAGGTTTCCATACATATTTTTGTGTTTGTCGCAAATGATCTACCTTTAGTTTTCCACGCGACACCCCCCTCCGCTAAACAAAGAAAATAACGATGCAGAAATTATTCAGACAGTTTTTTTTATTTGTCAGCTTACTGTTATTTCAGTCTCACAAATAATTAGAAATGTATAAAATATCTGAAGGCGACAGCAGAATGTAGCTTGTCTGATAGCCGTAGAGCAAGCGGTTCCCGACCTTTACTTGGTCACGGACCGGTTTAATTTCAGAAACTATGTTCACGGCCCAGCCTTTAAGGAGTGGTAGATAAATATACGTATATGTATTTATACAAATAAATGATGGGCATAAAAATAGGAATATTTAAAATATATAATAATGGAGTATCTTTAAAATATAATAATAAACGTAAATTCAATGTGTACTCGCAGGTTTATTAACAGCATTTTCAGTTTTTTTTTCTGTGCAGACCGCGGACTGGTACCGAGCCACTGCCCTAGAGCTCGAAGAAAGTACCCCAGTGCAACGAAACCCACGGGTCTGGGAGAGACCACAGAATAAGCCCTCCTGGGAGGAGGAGGTGGAGAGACACTTCACAGAAATGCTGGCTGCAGCATTTTAGAATGACACGGCCAGCGTTTGAGATACTGTGGATTCATCAGTCCTGATGTTGCACCCATCATAGGTTGCCACCGACTGCCGGTTCCAACCCAAAAGCGGATTGTACCATGTGACACATTTATTTGCGTTAAAGCCCTTTTTCTCTGACAAAAAGTGTTTCCACTGAAGTTTTTGTGACATCTGAAGTATCGATATAGAATTAATGCGCTAAAGTTAAATGGAAAAATATTATGTCGACATTTATCGATAATTAGCATTTCCGTCAGCATATCGATACAAAAATTTAAGCGCAATATATTTTTTTGCAAAAACTCCTTGGATGGAAACCTGGCTTCTGAGTATGACTACCATTCCATGTCGGTTAAATTCCTACACAAACACCTTATTCTGCTCCATGAGGAAACATATAAGAAAACACAGCTACAGTATAATCAACACTCTCCTCTTACAATGTGACCAGTTGGATGGCAAAACACTAATGATTGCCTTTTTGTTTAAGAGCGAACAAGAGATTTGTTGTCTTTGATAAGTTCTGTCAACATAATTTCTCCTATTTTGACGTTTTATATGTTTATTTGGAAATTAGGAGAAGTTTTGTCAGCAGTTCTTAAAAACGAATGTAAAGCTGTTCAGTTCAGTTCTTGCACCTATAAAAGTTAAAACCTGAGAATGTGGTCTCTTTTTTATCCAGAGCTGTACATCAGAACTTCTGTATAGTCTTCTCTGAAACTCCGGATATATTTCTCAAAAAAAAAATCATATAAAATCCAGATC
>JBBPDH010000144.1:6753992-6769124 GCA_037974565.1 Clupeocharax schoutedeni
TTTTTCTGCACATACAGCTTGTGATGAAGCTAGTTCTATATTGCATGATAGTTGGTATAATGATCATATAATAATCATATGCTAAGTGTTTATGAAGAAAAAGTGGTAGCTGACACTGATCATTATACAGTGGAGGAAATAATTATTTTGTTTGTCCAGTGGCAAAGAAATGAAAAGTCTCAGAACAGTACAGTTTTAATGGTATGCTTATTTTAACAGTGACAGATAGCACATTAAAAGGAAAATTTAAAAAATAACTTTAAATAAAAGATAGAAACTGATTTGCATTTCATTGTGTGAAATAAGTATTTGAACCCTCTAACAAAAATAGACTTAGTGGCAAAACCCTTCTTTGCAAGCACAGAGGTCAAATGTTTCTTGTAACTGATTAATTTTGGTCCACTCCTCTCTAAATCACTATGGTTTTGAGGCTGTCTCTGTGCAACTTTGAGCTTCAGCTCCCTCCATGGGTTTTCTATTGGATTAAGGTCCGGAGACTGACTAGGCCACTCCATGACCTTAATGTGCTTCTTCTTGAGCCACTCCTTTGTTGCCTTTGTCGTATGTTTTGGGTCATTGTCGTGCTGGAACACCCATCCATGACCCATTTTCAGTTTCCTGGCAGAGGGAAGGATGTTGTCGCTCAGGATATTATAACACATGGCTCCGTCCATTTACCTGTTGATGCGGTGAAGTTGTCCTGTGCCCTTAGCAGAAAAACACCCCTTATTTCCAGGATTTTAATCCATTGCGGTGTAATGTGTTTCCAATGGTTTTCTTGGTGACTGTAGTGCTAGCTACTTTGAGGTCATTAACTAGGATGATTTCTCACCTTTCTCAGAATCATTGACACCCCACAATGTGAGATCTTGCATGGAGCCCCAGACCGAGGTCGATTGATGGTCATTTTGTGCTCCTTCCATTTTCGAACAATTGCACCAACAGTTTGCACCTTCTCTCCAAGCTTCTTGCTAATGGTTTTGTAGCCCATTCCAGCCTTGTGTAGGTCTACAATTTTGTCTCTGACATCCTTGGACAGCTCTTTGGTCTTTCCCATGTAGGAGAGTTTGGAGTCTGCTTGATTGATTAATTCTGTTGACAGGTGTCTTTTACACAGGTGACTAGTTAAGACAGGTGTCTTTAATGAGGGTGAGTGTCTAACCACTCTGTGGGAGCCAGAACTGTTCTGAGACTTTTCATTTCTTTGTCATTGGACAAACTTAAAAATCAGCGAGGGGTCAAATAATTATTTCCTCCACTGTATCTATGCCACCGTGTGCGCCTGTCTGACTTCACACTGAAAATATTGAAACAGTTCTTGATTAGTACCTGCGGTTTAAAATATGTAAGTCTATTGCGAATCTAATACTACTCCTAATTCCAAAAGTCGATGTGTCTGAAAAAAAAAAGCAGATCGGAAATCTGCATGAAAACTTGTTTAGAAAAGTGTGTTGTGGTTTCTGACGATTACAATTGTTTTTGTTGACCTGTGTAATTGCTGATGTTAATATTCATTTCATTAACTGAAATTAGCATTTGCTTCAGTCCTTGAGTCTGTAGGTTTTACTCTAAACAAAATGAGGCCCACTCAGTCCAGCAATTACACCCTTGACCTAATCTTGACCTGTAGTGTTAATATATATTACATAGCTTTCAAGCCCACAAAAATATCAGATCATTACTCTCATCACATATGAGCTTCATTTTAGCTATAATATGTGCATATCCACCCACTTTCATGTTAAGTGTACAATAACAGTTATAACCCCACACATCCCTCCCACATGCTCTTTTCCCTCCTTCCATTTGCTGGAAGGTTTCACAGTAATCTGGGTTTCACTACCGGAATGGGAAACCGTTTCTTCCCCTAGGCCATCAGACTAAATAAGAACTAAATCACACATTGCACATCACACAGCAACTGATCTGCCATAAACAAAGACAACGTAAACTGTCACTGTAATTGCCCTGTGTTTATTTACATACTGTACACTTTTTTTCTTACTCTGTTGCTTCTACTTGTTATTTTTGTTCTATTATTTATATATGCCTTATCTGCACACTTAACGACTTCACTGCTAAAATTCAGTATGCTATAATACCGTATTCATTCACACTCTTACTCTACTGCTCCAGTTGACTTGTCCTGTAAATGTCTGTACTGTTGCTCGTGTTTTTTTGCACTCTCTCTTTAGTCCTGTCCTGCCCACACTTGTGTGGTCTTGTCGTGTTCTGTTTTTGTTCTTTGTGATGTTCTGTCTTTATTTGTTTTGTTACACCATGGCCCACCCTTGTCAACATCCATCTGGGGTAGACAAGTGTTGCATTTGGATATCCTAACCAAATGCTTAGAGACAGTTTATTTTAAATTCAGTAATGTGGCACCTTTAATTTAGAACAATTTCTAAACCAAAAATCAAGGAGGTACTGAATAGCAGACATACAATACTGATCATTTCCCTGAACAACAAGGAATTCGTGATTTGGTTTTATTTATCAGTTGCTTCATGAATTCTTAATTAAATTTTTTTATCTGCAAACATGGGATCCATTTCCATTGCTTTGCAGCTGACACACAAATGTCACTAAAGACAGACAATAAATTTTACACAAAAAGATTGAGAATTGTATAAAGATGACTTTCTCTTTCTCAGCTCAGAATATACAGCGGTCAATATTTTAGGTCAAAATGAATTAGCCTCTTTAAAGTCTTCACATTTGTTTCTGTGCAGTATAGAATGAAGACACACACACACACACATTCCAACTGTATTCACTGAATGCAGCTTATAACATTCAGGTGAAAGACATGATAGCAACAGGTTAGAAAAAAGGTACTATGTGGAACCACCTTTTACTTTAATTACTGCCTTGAGTCTGTTGGGATATTTCTCTACCAACTTTGCACATCTAGACAGTGCAATATTTGCTCACTCTTCTTTACAGAACTTTTCAAGCTCAGTCTAATTGGATTGTGACCATTAGTGGACTGCAATCTTAAAGTCATTCCACAGACTTTCAATTACGTTTGGACTAGGCCACCAAGGATATTCTCCTTTTTGTCCTTCAGCCACTGTTGATTTTACTGTGTACTTCATGTCTTTATAATGTTATAGTGTACTTCATGTCTTTATAATGTTATAGTGTACTTCATGTCTTTATAATGTTATAGTGTAATTCATGTCTTTATAATGTTGAAAGGCGAACCTTCTTCCCATTGACAACTTTCTGTCAGAGGGCAACAGGTTTTCCTCAATAATTTGATGCTACTTTTCCCATCCATATTTCTTTCTGTCCTGACAAGTGCTCCAATATCTGCTTCAGAGAAACACCTCTACAACAGGATGCTACCACCTCCATGGCTTACTGTAAGTATGGTGGTCTTGATAAGCTGAGAAGGCCAGATGTACCATTTCTTTGATTTTGGTCTCATCTAACCATAAGACCATTTTTCACTCGGCCTCAGAATCTTCAGGCAAAGTTCAAATAAGACGTAAGGTTGCCTTTCTTGATGAGTGGATTTTTCTTGGAGCTCTCCTATTCAGACCACATTTGTTGTCACATGCACACAATGACCACTCTTTGCCATGAATTACAGAAACTGCTTCAAAGGTGCCATAGTTTTGAAGGACAGGCTGATCTGGAGTAGAAGAAGTAGTAGTAGTACCAAACACTTTCCAGTTCTCAATTACATACTTCACTTTGCTCCTTGGTATTGCTAAAGCCTCTGCTTTTTTGCGTCCGTCTCTTGACTAATGTTTGTCCACTTAATAAATTAGATCTTTGGCTTGCTGACTAGGGCCTTTGGTTGTAAAAAGCGTTATATAAACAAAATTGAACTGAATTGAACTAAATGCCACCGACATGCTGTTTTAATGCTAACTAATAACAAAACAATTACAGTTGATCACAGCTGAAAAGCAATTTGCTTGTTGTGCAATGGGGAAGGTGTTTAGTTATTTTTCAGGAGAGGGTGATCCTTTTTGATCTCAGTTATTCAGTTTTGTATTTGTATTTTAGTTGTTGTCATAAATTTCACTTACATTGAAGCCATACAGCTGGGAAATATTTTGTGTGTGTGTGTGTGTGTCTTCATTTTAAGCTACAAAGCAACTAAATGTGAATATTACAGAAAGGGTTAACACAAATGCATTTGCATGATAATAAACTACTACTTCTAGATCTACAAAACATCTGTAGTCATCTACAGATACAGTCATCTGTATTAGTTGTTGATTTTCAGTACGGCAAAGAACAGAAGCCAATCGTCAAACGAAAAAATCTGAGGGAACATGGAAATTACCAGATGGTTAGAACATCTGTGAAGCCAGGCTGGTTGTGAAGTGACTAACCAGGATGGCCTGCAGGCTAGTTCAGTATTACTCCCACATCTTTCAGTAGAGACACGATTTCACTTACATGTGAGCACTGGTGTTAACTTCTCAGTCTGATCTCATATTTTTGAGCTCTGTCAGCTGCCAAACCCCAGACAACCTTTTTAAATGTAGCCATACTGTTCATGCTGGTCTGGAAAATTTGGAAACAGATATTATTGGTTTTCTGATTTGATGCACATTTAGACTTTGCTCCCCCATTAACTCTTACCTAACTGATGAAATGAATGGAGCTATAGATGTGCCGTAAAAAGAACAAAACCTTTAAATGATAAGAGACGTGTGTGAGCTAGACACCGAAGCTGGGTAAAATGTCCAGTCGGCTGTCCCTGGTGGGACTGTTGTCAAACATGACAACGTGACTAGAAGCTTAAGCGTGAAATTGGGTTTACACAAAGTTAATTGGGTTTGTGTCATTGTGCTGGGGCCATCCAGACAGTGAGAATTGCTCAATTGTGAGCTTACAGTTTAGAGTGGCTAGCACTGTAACTGGGGAATGGGCCCAGCACCAGCCTGTGAAACAACACTTTTTTTTTTTTTTTTGCTCAGGAAGAAATCTAAAATAATAGTGGAAGCACTCACACTCTAACATTAACACCACGGCTATGACTATTAGCTAATTCAACAGGGCCAATCCATGTCCACTTAGTGCATTATGAACTTATGCCAAGTTCTGAATGTGCTAAAGAAATTAGGTGCAGTTTTTGTCTGGCTGATCTGATGGTGTGCACACAAACCCCCCCCACCCCCCCATAGAAAATTCTGATCCTGCTGGACATTACGCTCGAAAACAAAACAGATGCTTATTTTATTCTTCGACTTCCTCTAATATTATTTTCATACACTCAGAAGACCAGGTAGTGCATTTTATTCAAGCCTTTCAAATGTGCCTGCACAGCACATATGCCGGTCCATTTGTTTTCAATTTACACACTGTTGGCGAAGCTGGCATGACTCAACTTCTCTTCGGCCCGAAAGCGTTTCACACACAAAAATAAAAAAAATAAATAAAAAACAACAAGATAAAAAAGCAATTAGAGCCACCGGGGTAAAGAAAAGTGACACGTTTGAATGCCAACACTTAAGCAGAACAGGTCTATCCCTTTCAATGGCATAAGCTATCAGGTAATCTAGAGATAATTTTGACAATGAATTGAACAAGAAGTGTTTTTTAAACACTTAAATGTAAGAACATTAGCAAATGAATAAACAACGAATAAATAACCAATACAAACATGTATAACCTTTCAAAACACATTATCACAACAAAACCCAAATTAACCCACATGAATCAGGAAGCTGTAACTTTTATTCAGTTCAGTTCAATTAACTGATATTTAGCTATTAGCAACATACAGACATTTGCTTGAAATTTCACATGTAGGGTTCTAGGTTAAAGACCCTTCTTTGAATGGGTAAAAACCTTTAGATTGTGTAAAGGTCCTTCACTCTTTCTTGTAATAATAGTCATTCTAGGGCATCACTCAAACAATATGATGAGAGCCAATGGTTTATGTTAGAAGCGTTTCAGTAGTTATAAACAGTACATGGGTGAAAGTACTGGGTTTTTCAGGGATTAGGCTAGGCCCTTCACTTCCTGTGGAGGTCTTAATGCTTCAGCATACCAAGACATTTTGGGCAACTTTGTAAATGCAGTTTGGGGAAGATCCTTTTCTATTCCAAGATGACTGTACCCCAGTGCACTAAGCAAGCTCCATAAAGACATGGCTGGATGTGTTTTGTGAAGAACTTGACTGGCTTGTAAAGAGCCCTAACCTGAACCCCATCCAACACCTTTGGGATGAACTGGAACAGAGATTGTGAGCCAGGTCTTGACGCCCAACATCAGTGCCTGAGCTCATAAATGCTCTACGGAATGAATGGGCATAAAAACCTTCCAAGAAAAGTGCAAGGTGTTATAGCTGCAAAGTCTACGTATTTGAACGCAAGCCGTATTGGTTTAATGGTCAGGTGTCCCAATACTTTTATCCATATAGTATATTTACACATACAGCTTAATAAAGTTATAACATCCCTGAATACAGATGTTAACATCCGAAGAAGAAACATATGAAGGGTGTGACTTACCTTCATATATGGCCTTGAAGCCCTGAGAACCGATGGTGTCATCCGATTGGAGATGCAGCCACATCTGGTTGCTCATACTCACAATCAAATCAGGCACACTGGATCCTGTCAGGCTGCAATGCACATACAAAATGAATTCACACAATGATTATGACATGCATATGTAATAAAGACAGAACTGTTTATAAATATGCAATAAGTGCAGTGCTGCTTTTGTAGCCTAGTGGCATTTGAGCAAGTTTGACCACTTTTAAATGGCAGCTTATGTTATTGAAAAAAAAAAACGTGAATTTAAATCTTTCAATTGAGTTTTTAAGTACAATAACATTTTCAGATATAGGTTAATAAGTGGCTGATAAATGTAATTAACTAATTAACTATGTAGTTCATTATTGCATTGAATTTTTCAATCAGGTCAATATTCTTTTTACATTTTTATATTATTTACAAAACTAAAACAAACTAAAAGCTTTCCTATTCATAGGTTAAAATAGCTTTTAAAAGACCTCACCTAACCTCTTAAAATGACAATGAAGACCCATTTCGATTAAGAAGCTTTCAGTGGATGGTTCCTTAGACAACCATTTTTGTAAATGAGAACTTTTAAAGGTTTAAGAACATTTACATAAAGGTAAAGGGTCTAGGATGAACCCTAAAACTAGTAAAGAGCCTTTGACATTATGTGAAGGTCCAATAAATCTTCAAAAGCTTCTGTACACATGTCTTTTTCCAAGCATAGTTCTAACAGAACCAAAAGTGGTTCCTCTTCTTTCAGAAGGTGTGTGCTGTATTTTGTGGACTCACACATAGAGAACTCTTCTGGCGTCACCGATTTTTCCTCCATCGCCTACTGTGAGAGTGTCGTAAGCCCTCTCAAGATCAAACTCCTCAAAGGACAGCTTGATGACCTGGAAAAGGAATAAACAATAATTCCACAGGCCTATATGACATTGATTCAGATGATGCTGTCGTTCATGTTACCCTGAATAGACAGAAATAAGCATGCTCTGAGAAAAGAATCATCGTGGGAAAAATAAAAGGAGGAAGGGAGTACAGCTCAGACGTCACTTGTAATCCACTACAGAGGTTGAACATGTGAGAACAGCACCCATATCTGACATAAAGAGCAGTGACAATTGGTAATTTCATAATTTCCCTTATATCAAAACATGTAGAGCAGCTGCAGAAGTTCAGTCATGGATGGTGCATGGAGAAGAACAAAGCCTTGAGACAGAGCGGCTAACATGCGCATTTGATGTGTGAGTTGAAAGAAAATTGGGTTTGAGGAGAGACTGCTTGAAGGAGGATAAGGGGGAAGAGAAACAAAGCTTAATTAGGACAGGCCCATTATCAGCATCCTCCCATTCTCTCAATTGGGCAATTAAAGAGACATTATTATCACTCATATTCCTTCCTTTTGCGATGCTTCTTGCCAAGCCATAACCTTAGCAGGTGGAGAAATGTTCTCGTCATAACCAAGCAATATGTGGCACTGAGGGGCAAAGCTAAAAATTATAAACACCACCACCATATCGTCAGGGCTTAACATAACCTAAGAAGAGCTTCTTGAGGTGCTTCAGGGTTACTCCATTCGATCCGGAGCATTCTAGGGTGCTTCGAGATGAATGATAACTAGAACTCATAAACCTATAGACATGTGTTTAATTGATTGTGCTTGAAGCAGTCACTGTGAAACACAATGTACTTAAAATGTATGTAGCTCTGCCTAAATTTACAACTGAAAATACACAAAATGCCTTACTTTGTAAAATCAACCCCTTAATTTTATCTAAGACATGATCATGAAACCCCTTAATCTTAAATTTAGAGTGTTAATTCAGGAGGTTTTATTATTTAAGGGGAAAATTTGAGAAAGGAAGGGGTAAATTCTGTATTTTTACCCCTTAATTACCCTTAATCTGTGCACTTTTTCTTTTAATTTTCCTTAATTTCATGCACTGGAAGTAAAGGTCAAAATGAAGGTAATTAAGAGATTTGGTATCATTGTGACTACATAAACAATTCTATAAGCAAAATCACAGGCAAGAGGTCACGTTAGGTTGAACCATCAGTGGCCATTTTCAAAGGAAAATACCGGCCACAAAACCCCCAGAAGCACCAAACTGGCAATCCGCATAAGATGTCAAAGTGTTTAGAGCGTACTGTGTGGTGAGGCTTCAAATAAGGAGTCCAAACCACAAGCCTTTAAATTATCCTGTCAAAAAGTAAAGATGCTTTTTACACAAGACTTAGCAAGAGGCAAAAAGCACCACTCACACTCTGTATAAACACAATCCTAACGTGACAGAGCGTCTGGATGATTGTTCCTTCAACCGGCTTGACTACCGCGTTTTAGGGTTGCTATTGATTTCTTTGTTTTACACAAAACTGAAAAGTCTGACAACCGGTTCAATGGCTCTGATTTGCCTGCTTTTGTTCAGAGGGGCAAGAGCAGACGTCCTCAAACGCTCTTCAAAGAAAATGTTTGCGACTGCTTTGTGCATTGCAATTCATCTAGAAATAAAAAAGAAAAGTGAGCAGTTTGCTTGTTTATTGTTTTTGCAGTTAAGCTAAGATGTAAAATAAAAGGGAGCATCCCCGAAGTGCCCTAATGCATTTTCCTTTGCCATTAAGGTCATTTACTTCTATCTTATATTCTTTGCTTCTCCTTTAATAATAGGATCTTTCAGTGTTGTTTTTGCAATCATTCTGACACGAGAAGAACATTAAAAAAAAAAAAAAAAAAAGGTCACATTAGGAATGAATAGGAAAATACAGTAATCCCCAGCTTTTCGCGGGAGTTATGTTCCAAGAGCACCTACGTATAGTGAAAAAGTGTGTCTTGGTAAAATAAAAAATAAAAAAAGCCTAAAATTGCCTATTTTATAATGTGAACCCTAAACATGCACCCAAATATGCTCTGAGAACACTGTAATTTCACTGTAAACTCAGTTTAATGCATTTCCCTTAAAGAATGTAACCTTAAAATGTAAAGGTAAACGAATTTAAATTCCTTGCCAAGAAATCTAACTTTCCGTTTGGTTCTCAAAAAAACAATCTGCGTGTGACTGAATCCGTCACTTCTGATCCACATAAATCTAGGGGTTTACTGCACTTCACAATGCTTTACATACAGGGTTGCAAATGAAGTATACTGTTAATAAGTTTAAAGTATTACAGTACAGCAGCAGTCAGTTTTTTATTTAATATTATAAAAGGAGTTTTATTTCATTGAAATGACCATTACCACAGAATCTGTAGCCTTTATTTGTGGTTAACATTTGAGATGACAATGAGACAAAATGCATTCATTTATTTTAGTATGATCCATTCCTTCTTTGAGGATAAACTCAGAAATATTGAGGAGATGAGGATATATATTACAGCATAAATTAACACACACACGAACACAGAAAGAACAAGATCAACTGAGGAAAAAAAGAATAAAACCAATACATACCACAGCTGACAGAGACCAACAATATGAAAGTGATTCTTAAATATTTGTATTTTTTCAGAAAAGAACACATTGGCTTTGTGTAAAATACTGTTGACTCCCACACACCCACTGGGCATAAGGGTAACATCAATGGGGGGTGATGCTGCCTGAGACCACTGCTTTGAGTTCTGGTCAGCTCCCCACTTGCTGTCCAGTTCTGTGCAGATTAATGTCTTCATTCAGCTGGAGACGAGCAGCATGATGAACCTGCTTCATATCGGAAGGGCATATTTTCCCCTAGCTGCAGGCATAATGTAATAGGTAAAGTGCCTGTGGTTGAAGCAGGCCTGGCAGCCTCCATTTAAATAACAAAGCTACCACTCATCAGTCCCGTTAGCTTTTCACCTCAAGCCATTTACACAATGCGCTAGTTGTGTCAATTAGGAATTTGTTTTAAGGCATTTCACAAAGAGAATCCAGTACCAAAATAAAACAAAGTTAATCGCTGTTCGACAGGTCAGTTATTATGGCTTAGACATATTTCTGAGTGTTGTCATCTTATTGATGGCCTGGCAGATTCCACTGTCATATTTTGCCTGTTTTCCCTGCATGGTTTGTCGTATTCGCTCTCCTTCCTAGCTATGCTGTATTAAAATAACATGAACAACAATCGAACATGCCATCTTGCTACATGAATGTTTTGGCTCCCTAATAAATTATTATAAATTACTTTCATCACTGTAGCAACTCCCTAACCACCGGGGCACCAGCTGCCTTTAAATACTCTACTATTTGTGCTTTTGAATTGTTCTGCCAGATATGTTGTTTAAATTTAGTATGTTCTATGATAAACAGACCAAATTGAGTCTTTTGGGGTTCCTCTGGGTCTTGTATAATTCTGATGAAATTAGCTCAGATATCTACGTTAAATAACTAAGTGAAATAAAATGAATCTGTCAAGCTTTTGAAGTTCTAATGGAATCCACGCCTGGAAACACTTAATGAAGGGTGCTACACTACATGGACAAAAGTGTTGGACTATCTGACCATTAGACCAACAGGGACTTTAATGACATCACATTTAAATATATAGACTTTAATGTGGAGTTAGTCCCCCTTTGCATCTATAACAGCTTCCACTCTTCTTGGAGGGTTTTCCACAAGATGTTGTAGTGTTTCTGTGGGAATTTATGCCCATTCATTCTTTAGAGCATTCTTGAGGTCACAGACTGGTGTTGGACCAGAAGGCTTGGCTCTGAAAAAAATATCTGAAAAATAAGTGTGTCTCAATACTCTTGTCCATATAGTGTACATTAAAGAGCTGGATGACAGTCTCAGTACTCAGATCCCAAGACACCAGGTGAAGCATGCATTCCTCAAAAGCCCCAGCCAAAGCTGTTGGAAATCTTTGCTCAGGTCTTAAATCTGCAGGTTAGCAGGATCAATCCTGCGGCAAAGCATTGAAATTCTATTCCTCTCAAACTTGAAGGTGCACAGACAAACAGTCAAGCAGAGTGAAGAGGTCACTTTACCGACTTGCTGCTGCCTTATCTAAAAAAAGGGGAGAAAATCCGCCGCCTGATCATGCAAGCTAATCACAAAGATCCTGAAAGATGCAGAGAGCAGAAGGATCATCCAAATCTGGTGCTTCTAAAGCAGGGCATGGATATTTACATACCCTGACGTCCAGAGGTTTAGTCTACATGACATGAATATACTACATTGTATATCCTCTTGATAATCACTTGGATTTGTGTGCGCCCATTTAGACCTACACAATGATATGCAAGAGCTTCACGTATTAGGCTGTTTGCACTGCATGCAAAATCCACTACTAACACCGAAGCCCAGTTTTAGAGCTCCATGGACATAAACTTGGGAAATAAAACAAGCAGGCTGATCAAGTCGACTGATGAACTGAGAAGAACAAATTGAACAAAGTGAAGTGTTAATTCTCTAGCCATTACAGTGAACCACTGCCACTGCTAAGTCTAATGCCTCTTTATACTCTTAAAGAGCTGTATCTGGAAAATTCCACAATGGTGATGCCATGTTTACTTCACTAAAGAGCTTTTTAAGAAACAATCCATTCTTTATGAGATATGTGAGTGTAAAAACCCTTTTAAAAAGACTGTCTGGCCCTACATTAACTGTTCTGGACCAATGCAAGAAATCCTAGAACCACACATTTACCATATCACAAGGGACGTGTAGACTTTTAGCAACCCCAAGGCTTGGAAGAATAAACCTCGCAGCCACAGAAGGAGAAAATGGTACCTCTGAGTTAATGTTACTGATACTGATACACTTATAATTAGCTACTACAAGGAGCCCACAATGGACATTACTAGAACATTACATTAGTAAAATAAGGGTTGCAGTCATGTTACTATGTGCTAGCTAGTTCTGCTAATCGTGATGTATAGTGTACTTGTTATTTTGACTAGAGGTTAGAGGCCGCCCTTTTCTGTTTCTTGGGTTTTGTGTTTTTGGGACTTTTATTGTTAATACCTGAGCACACAGTCTTGTTTGTTTACATTATGTGTTTCAGGTGACCGTGTGCTCAGGGAAAAGGTGATTTGAGTTTCTATTGGTTTGTGGAGTTTGAGTTTTTTGTTGTCAGTCCACCCTCAAGCTAATCTTTGTTGTGTGCAGTTTTTAAAATTTGTGAGTATAGTCCCTCGTTTCTGGTTTTTGGATTCGTCTTGGTTCTCTTGAAAAAGTTCATCTAAAAAAACAAGTCGGCGTCTGTGCCTCCTTGGATGGGACACAGCAGAACGTGACACTTAGACTTCTCCAACGCCTGAAAGTGGTGAAAAGTCCCGTGCTCACCCGCAAAGAAATCTTGAATCCATTTTCAAAGCTACAAAATTAATATTTAAAATGTACAGCTTCCATTTTATTCCTTAATAATTACTTTGTGGAAACACTCAAGATGTTTATTGCAAGCAGCCGCCATCAGTTTTCCTCTTTTTATCTTAACTGAGTTCCCATGTATTACATTGTCTAAATTAAGAATTCAGCTGAATTCATTCAGTGTAAAAATGAAACGGACCACATCTACACGAATTATGCAAGAAACACTGCTGAATGTAAGCAGCGGTGCGCTGCTGCTGCGGAACTGAAACCAAATGAGGAATAAAGCTGTGAATTGTGATCGTTGTGAATATAATACACTATATATACACTGAATTTTATAACAGCTTGTTGAAGAAGGTAAAGATAAAGTAAACTTGCTTTTCTAGGTTACGTAATGCATGAGCATCATTAAAGTTCATGTATTATAATAACGACTCTTGATTTTAGCAATGTTTGTAAATGCTGACACCTGACTTTCACTTGAATGTGAAGTATATTCACTTTTAAGGGACACAGTACCTATGCTTTCACTTCAGTAGAGTTTCTTTGTGTGTTTTCCTCCTCTGCTTCTGCAGGCAGTGGTAGTCCCACACCACTCTGCATCCGATGAGGGAACAGAAAGTAGGCTGTAACACGGAGAGGCCGTTGAGTGATGGGCCACAGTTGAATCTGTCACAACATTCGGAGCCCCAGTGGATTTGCGACCATGACTGCCACCAACACACCCATTAGCCGGAGAAGCACACCATACATAAGAGCGCTTTCCTCTCAGAAGAGGGAGAGTCAAAAGATGATTTCATTCTTCTGGGAGAACAGGGAAGAAGCCATCCTCCGGGACTCGGACACAACAGTGATGGAGAATGTGGGCCAAGTGTGTCCGAAAGAAACAGCATGTGCTCATCACCACCAGATGCTCAGCCAGTGACAGAGGCATAAGGCAAAAGTGTGATAAATGGCTATGAGTTTTGCAGAAGCTACTCACAACTGGGTGCAAAACAGCAACTGGCCTTAATAATCTATTCCATGATGGGGTTGGTATACAGTTTCTTGGACACAATTTATCATTATCATGCATTACCTCTGACTTGTGAAACAGCACTAATTTTGCTAATGGTATAAGTTACCTTAAAGGAACATGATATGCTTTCTCTTTTAAGCTCCACTTTTTGGCTCTGAGGTTTCAAGTCCTCTTGCACCTTCTAACTTGCAGCTATGTCCTTTTTGTCCTTCTTTCTTTCTCTCTGAATCTATTGGTTATGTAGGAAAAGCTATTTTTGCATCTGTTGCCTCACACAATTATGGCATAGAATTAAATTAAATTAAATACAATTATTGTAGTTGGTGGCCTAGTGGTTAAGGCATCCGCCCTGCGACCAGAAAGTCCAGGTTCGATCCCCAAGACCATTAGGCACCGCTGAGGTACCCTGAGCGAGGTACCGTCCCCGCGCACTGCTCCCCGGCGCCGTGTTCCTGCTGCCCCCTGCTTCACTTGGTGAATGGGTTAAATGCAGAGGTTGAATTTCATGCTGTTCACACTGTGTGCTGTGGTGTGTTCACATATGACAAATGGTCACTTTCACTTTAAAAAAAGCTATAAAATTCGGGGTTCATTGATTAGGCAAGTGGACTTAAAGTTCACCATCACACAAATAGTTTATAATGCCCTTTTAGCAAATATTTTGAAAATGAGATTCTCGTAAATACTTATATTAAGCAATAATTCAAGTTAGCTAAGTTAGCTAAGCTAAATATGGGTAATAGAGAATTAAAAAAAGGATTTATTACCTTGAATTGAAATAAATTACATTTACAGCATTTATTGGACGTTTTTATCCAAAACGACTTCCATTCCCTAACTACAGGGGACAGTCTCCCTGGAGCAACTTGGGGTCTTGCTCAGAAACCCATTGGTGATATGCTGAAGTCAGGATTTGAACCCATGACCTCTTGGTCTAGAGGAAAGTATACTACCCACTATGCAACCATCCCATTATGTATGTAGATATTTTTGTTATTTTATTTGCTTATTTCAAGAAGTCTCACAAAGTAACCGTTACTCATTACTCATTCCAGTGCTCACCTGCAAAGAAAATCTTGAATACATTTTGACCTTGCTAAAGATCTGGAAAGCTGCAAAATTAATATTTAAAATGTACAGCTTTCATTTTATTCCTTAATAATTACTTTAAGGAAACACTTAAGATGTTTATTGCAGGCAACCACTATCAGTTTTCTTTTTTTTTTGATTGATTAAATTATATATATATATATATACAGTTGCAAGAAAAAGTATGTGAACCCTTTGGAATGATACAGATTTCTGCACAGATAGGTCATAAAATGTGATCTGAT
>JBBPDH010000144.1:6772437-6782633 GCA_037974565.1 Clupeocharax schoutedeni
TCTCGTTCTCGTGAACCCAGTCTCGTGTCTCGTCTCGTCTCGTGGGAAAAGCGTCTCGTCACACCTCTAATATATATATATATATATTTTTTTTTTTTTTATAATTTTTTTTAATTAGTATGTTAATATAAATAAAATAATTTGCAATGTCAAAAAGTCTAAGTAAGGCTTTATTACTAATGCACTGTTTATGGCAACAGAGTCCTACGGGACATTTACTCCAAGGTCTGCAGATTTATGGTTTATGAGCTCATGCATACATAAACATGCCTATTATTAAACCAACATCAGTGGGATATATAGGGAAACCAGTAACAATATAGATCAGTCTGAGACATATTTCTAATTTGTTTTGGTAATATCTGAGCATCTAAGGCTAAATTAAATACCATTACACCAACTGTGGTTGCAAGGTCACTGTGGTCCATTAAAATCATAATGTAAGAGCTCAGACAGATAATAAGCTGCAGATATTTCGCTAAAACTAATTGTGCATGGAGATAAAAGTGACAGTAATAATCCAGACAACTGGGGCAAGGGGTTGAATATTATGTGGACCAATAAACTCATGGGTTTAAACTATTTTCCTGGTATTAATGCAAGACCACAGCATGTAACCACTGTTGAAACAAAGCTTTGTCTCCAAAAAAGGAAACTTTACAGAAGGAAAAATAGATTTTTTGGCAGCACAATGTTAAGTAAAAAATTGAGACTCTTGTTTCAAGGGAGACAATGGCACCTCTGTGGGAAAGGTCTCTTCTCTCTCTCATAACCCTTCATTCCAGTAGTTTAGAATCCTCAAAAACAGTAGACTTACCTTCTCTGGATCCACAGCTGTTATGACCCATACACAGTGGGCATTGTTCTCGTACTGGACAGGGTAATTTGGAGATGTGATAATGCCCTTTGGACCTCGCAGGTTCGAGCCACATGTTCTTGCTGGAGAGGTGAGAAAAACAAGCCACAAAACACAAAACTGTATTAGAGCCAAACTGTACTTTTCTTTCATAGCAGACATTCACCACCTTATTTACTAGAAACATCTGGCTTGTACTTACACCCTCACACATACACACACACACACACACACACGCACAGATAATCAGTCTCATATAAAGTAAGCTGTGACACCTTTCATAGGCAGCATTAATTGTATCATTAATGAATGCTACAGCAGCTCTTCTGTGGGATAGAACCACATCGTCTTCACAAAATAATCAATGATGAGACAATCAATATGAATAATATTCACTTCACCTGTCAGTAGTTCATTGGTGTAATTTATCTCCATTGCTGACACAACATAGATATACACCCGCACCCGCGTGTAGTGAAAAACTAGGATGTTGTGATACAAATGCCTAAAAATGCCTGCTTTTTATAGTGCAAACTTTAAATATGCTCCCAAACCACTTCAATATGTTATCCTTAAAGAAAAAGTAAAGGTAAACCCGTGTTTATGTCTAGGCAACCAACATAAACAACCAGAACGAAGACGAGGGGACATGGCGGGTGAGGCCCTGACATCACAAAAGCAAAAAAATGTGGAGGATATCTGCAGTTTCTGCCTGATGCAGGGGTTTCTCCAGCGAACAATTATGAGTCCAGTTCTCAGAACAAATCTGCAATAGACTGAAATCACGACTGCTAAACGGAGTATAAGCGGGGGTTTACTGTATTTCTAGTAAAACTTAAATGTAGGGCAGTGATCATAAAGCTGAAACTCTGAATCATTTCATAACTGTCTTCCAATTATACAGACATTTACAAAGGCTTCATTGCTGTAACACTTTTGAGGGTGAAACTGACTAAAGCAGCCTTTAAAATAAGTCTTAACATCAATACAGGTTTCTGTCTATTGTTATAAAGGGCTTATGTATGAGTCATGTAGCCTTGTGAACACTACAGTAAAGTGTTTCCATATATATGTTCTTTCTCTAGCCCCATTCTGAGCAGGTTAACTGCTCACAGACCCATGTGTTTAGTCAAGTATTTTCTAAGGCAACTTGAAAGAACATGCTGGTGTGTTTAATGTGGCCCCATCTGATCCTCAGTGGAACACAGCCGGGACTTTGGAAAGATAGAGATATTAGGAGATTAATCCACAGATATTCTCAAATGGGGAATTCACATTTGTCTTCGAGGACATAAGAAAATCATTCTGTAAAACCCCTATACTCAACAAAAGCAAAAAAAGCAAAATAATAATTTTTAAAAATAAATAAATGAGGTTTTCTCCAGCACTCCAAAAGTAGTTACTAACACTGTTAACAGCTGATGGTGTAATAGTGCACTATTGATGGTGGTGTATTCTGTGGTTATGCTGTTATATTTATTGTTCACTATGTCTTGAAAGCAAAAGGCCCTAGTGGTTTACAAAAGCACTCAATGCTTGCAAGCAATAATCATCTTTTCAGCCTCTTCATAAACGTAAAGCATTCAGTCAACCTGGATTCATTTTTAGTCAACATTATTAACTGTGAAGGATTAGATGAGTCATTTTAAAGGTGTGACTATATGATTAGCAGCTGTAAATGAAAAGCATTTCCAAACCATTCTTTTGTAAAAAAAAAAAAAAAAAAGATCAGTGGTTTCCTTTGGCCCCCTCTGCATAGTTGCAAATTGATGTTATGTACATCACTCCAACAAAAAGGCCTGTTAATTACTGAACAACCAGCCTGTTGAATGAGCAGCAGGGAAGAGTCAAACTAAGCCATTGCTCATTTACAGGTTCGCAGCGTAGTCTGTAATTAAGTCTAAATAATCTCTCGAGATCACCAACGAGTCTCTTCAAGAGGTGGGCTAAAAAAGGAAACCCGCTGGGAATTATTAAATCATGAGGCTAAAGAGTTTTTTAACTTTCCGTTTTATACCTGCAGCCCCCCAACTTATCCCCCTGGAAAGAGGGGGGAAAAGCTATTTAAGTGTTATCTTTAAAGAGGGTACTTGGTGATGCCGAGACAAAAAGTGTCTGGATCAATCAGCGGTGTGGGGGGATTGCGCAAAGAAATTGTCAAACACGGTTACTCTTCCGCCTGAAGGTCTGAAATACTGCCTTATTTAATTTTGATTAATGTCTTCAGGGGGCCTGTGTCCTCTTTGCCTTTCAAGCAACCAGACCAGGTTTCAGCTTAACCCTTACAGCCTGAAAATACATCAGCCATCGGCGAGTGTGTTTCTTAGGGGAAAGCGATGCCTGTACAGGCGTATGACGCTGAGCCGATATGATACTGATAATTAACACTTTGTCATGGTTGACACTGATACCCTTCATCACTGTGATTTATCCATTATGCAGGCCCAGCGGCAGGATAGAGAGAGGGTAAATCTATTTATAGTGTGAACCCGTAGGTTATCACATTGCTATGCCTATTTCTGCAAGCAACAAAATACCACTATAGTAGTATACAGACTAGATTCTTGAATAAATCTTATTTAATGAGGAAAAATATAAACAATACTGCTGTAATCAACACTCTCCTCTCACAATGTTACCAGTTGGATGGCAAAACACTACTAGAAGTTTGTCAAAGGTCACTATTGCCATTTTGTTTAAGAGTGAACAACAGATTTCTTTCTGTGAATTATTCAAATTCTGTATCATTTCTCTTATTTTGATGTTTTGTCATTTCCTTTAAAATGATGCTTTAAAGAATAATATTTCATTTGAAATGTGAAATTTGAAAATGAGGAGAAATATTGTCAGCAGTTCTTAAAAACTAATTCAAATCTGTTCAGTTCAATACTTGCACCTATAAAAGATACAACCTGAGAAACTGAAAATTTTTGCAGTGGTTACTTATTTTGTTTCAGAGCTGTGTGTATAATCTTCCACAGTGTTTTTAATTACTTCTAATCACAGCACTGTTTAAAAACTGCTATGTCATTAATCAAACCACAGCACTGATAATGTTAGATTTTAATATTAAATCAAGGCCTCTATCAATCTCTGGCAAATGACAAATGATTGAGTTAACAGAACGTGTCAAGTTAATTTTGTAAAATTAAAGAATCATAGATTAGCTACTAGTTCCTCAGCAAATGTGGTAGGACTCAATGGTTTAATCAGAAGGGAAATAACTAAGCAATAGGTAATGAAAAAATAAAAACATGCATCCTCTTTGAGGCAGATTCACTACATCTCCAATTGTTTTATTATTTTTTTAATTATAATGTTGCAACTAGTAACAGTTGATCTGGGCATTTTAGGATGTAGGGCTTTTTTCATATCCATTAACTGATATATGAACATCATCACACCTTAAAATGTTTAAGTATGTCTGTAAATTTGTTCCAATGCTCACGTAAAAAGCATATAAAAAGTACTGTGTGGAATAGCAACCAATCCCCCCAAGTGATTAAATCAAAAATGCTATTCCTCTGAAAAAAGCAATGAATATAGTTCTAGTAAAACAAAGAGCTAAATGAGTAAAGGAAGGGTATATTCTTTGGAATAATTCACTTCAGAAAAGTGATGAGTGTATATTGCAGCTTGGCAACAGCTGTATCAAATAATTTAACTCTTCACTCAATACCTATTTTGTCATCTGGATTCATGTAAACAACAAAGTCAATTTGGTTTGAACTACCTTTTTAATATCTAAAGGGGACATGACACTCGAGTTATGGAACAAATATCCTACAGCTCGCAAAAATGAACATGACCTCGTTCTGCAGCACATAAACAAGCCCCGGGGAATAGAGGAAATCTTATCACCATTATTGTTGGTAATTTCGTGTTGGTGTTCAAGTAAGTTATTCTACTTGTTTCATTATGCACAAAAAAAAAATCGACAACAACAACAACAACTACTACTACTACTACTACTACAGCTAATAATAATAATAATAATAATAATAATAATAATAATAATAATAATAATAATGTCACAGGTTTGGTCCCCCACTTTCTACCATTTTGGGGGGCAGCTGGGTGGTCTAGTGGTTAGGGCAATGCCCCTGCAATCAAAATGTGTCATCACTGCTAGTGTCATCACTGAGGTATCATTGAGCAAGTTACCGTCTGCACACACTCCCCGGTGGCAGCCCACTGCTTCACTTAGTGAATGGATTAAATTCCGAGAACGAATTCCCCATTGTTCACACTGTGTGCTGTGGTGTGTTCATGCATGACTATAAGGGGCCACTTCACTTAATAAATAAAAATAATTTGTGCAATTTTAAAGAGGTGGGGCAAGGTCTTGACATTTTTGGATAAACTGACATTTGAACTCGTAAGGTTATAATTCTAAATCTGAAAATTAATACTGAAATTGAGTAATTGGTTGGCCTTATTTGGGAGCTGAGTCAGAAATGTCTGTGTAATTGCATTTTGGCTTAGACAAATTTGGTTTTCTAGCCAACTAGTAAACCCAAAGCCCGAACCATAAGCTCTAAATATTTATGTAACGTCCATGGTCAGCAGTCGCTAGAGGCCGCCATTAGCTTTTGTAGATATAGGAGGAACGTTTATTTTGACAGCTACTGGTGTTCTCAGATAAAGTGAGTTTTTTACCCTTTGTTCATGTTTTATTTTTATCTTGTTCATCTGTTAATTTCAATCAATTAATCATACTAAAATTTTGCTTAAAAAAATAACGCTGATTAATCGCACCATGTGGCTTTAACACAGTCCGGTGTTTTCTAGAAACACGCTACCCATCAAGATGTGCTACCATGCCCTTCAGTACAAGTGGGGTTGTACTGTGATTCAGTGCTACCTACGGTTAGGGAAGCTGGTTTATCTATGCTATATTGCATTGCAGACTGGTTTACCTGTGCTATTTTGTGTTGGAGACTGGTTTGTGTGTGTTATCATGCGTTGGAGACTGGTTTATCTGTGCTAGCTTATGTTGGAGACTGGTTTATCTGTGTTAGCTTGTGTTGGAGACTGGTTTATCTGTGCTATATTGCGTTGGAGACTGGTTTATCTGGGCTGTATTGCATTGGTCACTGGCTTGGATTAATTAATTATCTTGAATAATGAAAAGCTTTTATAATTGTTACTTTCAACATGTACATGACATGCTCCTACACTGTTTTCAGGGCACAGTTCAAGAGCATATGAGTGTATGTCGCTACCGTGGCGTCTGCGTCTTCGCTGTCATTACATAAACAATGTAGGATCAATACAGTTTTCTAATTCTGATTCTAAAATGCCTTTTTTCTGCAGTTTGCAGAATGCTATCTAAAATTACCACAAGCTGGAAATGCTCTGCTTCACTGTGCCCTGTTTCACCGTAGCATCTCTCAGGGTTAGAACCTGCCTGTTTACACTGAGTCTGTCTATGAAGGCTCTTCTCATTTAAATAAAATATATGTCTCAGATTATGCGTATTATTGCCTATTTCACATCATTATCAGTGTTATAAACTGACTATAAACTGTATGAACTGTATTTCAACAGCATAACATGAATCGATAGACTCTGCTATGACCATTACTGCACATGAACAGTGCAGAAACAGTTATTAAATAAAAGAGACGATGAAAGTCTGTAATGTTGATTATTCATTCACTCATACCAAAAATCACTTACATTTTTAAGACTTTTACTGTGCCTGTGATTAAGATGCTTTTTAATAAGGTAATAACATTTTAACATACTATCAGTCCTTAGCTGCAATAAGTGTCATTTTGAATCTTCTCATAACTTCCAAAATATGAGGGATACATATTCCTGGTTCCAATTCTTTGACTTGTGTTCGAATGAGACCCCATCAGACTCCTTTCCTCACGCCATCACGCATCAATCCCCCACAGAGCGGTGAGAAAACATTCATGTTTGCAAAAGCAAGCAAAACTTTAATTGAACTTGAAATTGTGTATTTAAATGAGGCTTCTGTCCAGGTTAGTGCATTTTTGAGACGTGAAAAGTGGCACCGTGAGTAGGCATTCAAAATGACAGAGTGTAATTAAAGCAAACATCACGTCTAATTAATTTGCTAGACGGATGCTTGAAACCACTGATTTGGATGAGAAACAAAGACTGAATTCCTTGACAAAAACCTGCAATGGGCACAAATAGCCTATTGTAGACATGACTTTGTAGAAGCTGCAACAAGGAGTGCACAGGTTTTGCATCCTAAATGATTGCAGAGGGAGGACGGGAATGATTACTCTTATATGTCATGTCATAATATATGACAGCTTTATGTTTGGATTTGTGCATAAACAGACATCAACAGTATGTATGGTACTGTGGAGAGACAATATCTCATGTGCGTGTGCAAGATGAATCTGCAGCTTGCTGGAATATGAACAGATATTTTGCACATCTTGCCAGATGCTACCCTGGATAAAAGTATGGGCTGCGCGGCCTTCCTCTTCATTGGCATGTGGCACGCATCTCACTTAACAGGATTTGACAATGTCCTTACAGGAAGTGTCGGGACAGGGATGGGCCGAGCCATATTCGCACTTACTCCGACAGATCGGCCTGTGGTCACTCCAGGCAGCCAGGGTTTCAGTCACTCTCTGGCAAGTGATGCTCTTTGATCCCTGCAGCACGTAGCTGTCATCGCAGGAGAACTGGATGCTAGCTCCAACCCTGCGGGAGTTGGAGAAAAAAAAAATGACCGTCAGCGAATGACCTGCTTCGTAAATCACACACATTCATTGCAGGCTTGCAGGCCTTTTCTCGCTTTTTTTTTTTGGTCAAATTGGAAAGGGTGGTGGGAAAGCCACGCAATTCGTGAAGCGCTTGTCTCAGCAGCCGGACTTTCGCCTTCCAGTCACTAAACCTGCAATAAACAAGAATTTTTTCAGACCCAGTTTAGCCCCCTTATTTTCTCAGTCATCCCAAAGCCATTCTATTAAATTGAGAGCCAGCGACAGGACTCGGGGCTACATAGAGGAGGCAGCATCTCCAGGAGAAGCTTGAGAACTGTAAAGCCTAAAGATGTTGGTCTTATCTGAAATACTGCCTTCGGAGTCCCAACACAGATGAACCACTTTTGTAACCCCATTTGATCAAGGTGAGAACCATTCAAGGTTCTTCACATCATTTAAAGGTTCAATAACAATTTAGGGGTTCCACAGTTGGTTCAATAAAAAAGTACTGGTTCCTCCTAGAACTTCTAGATTGTGTGGAGGTTCTTAAAGCTTTAAAACATTTTTTAAAACATCACATTTATCAAGAAATTTTTATGAAAACAACCCTTAAGTGAAAGATTATTTAGATAACCAAATGCAATTCTATAATGGCAAAAATAACTCATATTCAAAACATAAGGCCTGAAAAGGTTCTTCACATTATGCATATACCAAAATTACACTGATTTCACTGTAGCATTATAAAGCAGTTGGTCCACTTTGCATGGTTTAACTAAATTGGACTGGTTTTGAGAAATGTATTGTACTAATCAATTAAATATGAACATTGGATCGGAATTTGGTATTGGCAGACACTCAATATTAAATTATTCAGACTGGAATCAGAGGCAAAGTGAGTTGACCAGGACGTCGGTAATTAAGTGAGTTTGACTTTTACATCCCTGGCTCTGGTGCTGCAGCAGCATGGAGGCTCACACTGCATATGTCAAACAGCAGGGCCAACTCTAATTACGACAGTGCCATGTGGCTCCTATTTCAATGGACAAGGGCGGCAAATAAGAGAAGCAGAGGAGGCACTCACTGGAAGCTGGAGCCGATTCGTTTCCCGTTCTCCGGAATGCCTGGATCTGGACAAATGTCTGCTGCCATGCCTCCTTGGCTCACTGTGTTACATGAAGAAAATTGAGAGAAAACAGCTCAGAACTAGAACATACTATCAATTATACACTTATACATACAAAGGTGTTTCACCAATTTCCTGGGACACTCACAAATTGGCACTAACACTATAAGCTAGAAAAACCTCTCATTTTAATACCTGCTGTCATTTTGTTCAATAGCCACCTATACAGCATGCACTGAAATAAACTTCATATCAGTATTCTCAGAACTTATACTCACGATTTAGTACAAAAAAGCAGCATATTTTTGCGTATATTTTATAGGATATCTGATGTCATTTTATTCTTATTAATTGTTATTAACTTGTATTATTCATACAAGTATTCATTATACTGTTATTTTCATTGCAAAGGGGGTCAAATGAGGTCTCTAGCAACTGAAGCTATAAACTAAAAAAATATTCATGGTTTTAGAAAAAATGGCTATCGTAAGACACCAAAAGACTAAACACAAGGCAGCAGTCTGTAAATAAGCTGCAGCCTTACAGAGAGAGCAGTGAAGAAATGCTGACATAAGAAGGCTTCATGTGTCAGGCAGGGCCAGAAAAAGGTCTACAGCAACTGGAGGCATGGATCAGGAAAATAGCCTTCTAAATCGTTACTTCATGTTATAAGAAGATCAGGGCCATTAGTTTCAATCAGTAGAAAATTCCACACAGCTGCACTATAAAATCAAAGTCTAGAAGAGACACGGCTCTACAAACCTGCCAGAATCCACAGCATCAGTTTAGGTTGTGTTTTACAAAGGAAAAATAAATCAAAAACACTCCAGAAAGTAAAAATTCCTAAACGGCTCGTGGATGTTCGATTCTCAGACTCCTTTAACTGGTATGGAACATTTATATTATGTGAAAATTCTTTAACCTTTAAAAAGCTTCTTCACACTCACACACCTCATTTACAACAATGTTTCCCTCAAGAATCTCACATCAAAACGTTCTTTAGGGAACAAAAAGCGGTTCCTCCACAGAATTGCTTCAAAGAACCCCCTTTTGTGTAATGGTGTTTTTCAGCTCGGAGCATCAGATTTTAGGACAATGTGAAATAAAATAGGTATAACATCGCTTCTAAGCTTATGGGAATTTCAAAGGCACCTTCAGAAAATTCAGGGGAAAAAAAAAAGAAAATTCATATATAAGTGAAAGCACACTGAAAACAACAAATGGGGCTTGTGTGCAGAATTAAAGCAGCATCCTGTGGACTGGAGAAAGGTATGGTATTCATCACCGGGCCTGGGCGGATTGCATTCATAGATGAAATATCTATTCTTCCAGTGGTGACAGGGGATTTAGTGATCAGGGGCTCAAGGCTATTTCCCATAAAAGACAGAGAAAAAAGTGTCTGTCTGTGTGTGTGTGTGTGTGTGTGTGTGTGTGTTTCTGTTTGTGTGTGTGTGTGTGTGTGTGTGAGAGGGAGAGAGAGAGAGAGAGAGAGAGAGAGAGAGAGAGAGAGAGAGAGAGA
>JBBPDH010000144.1:6801338-6813723 GCA_037974565.1 Clupeocharax schoutedeni
CAGGAGAAACGTGAAGAAGGTTGGTGTATTGTGTTCCAGGAGAAACGTGAAGAAGGTTGGTGTATTGTGTTCCAGGAGAAACGTGAAGAAGGTTGGTGTATTGTGTTCCAGGAAAAACGTGAAGAAGGTTGGTGTATTGTGTTCCAGGAGAAATGTGAAGAAGGTTGGTGTAGCATGCAGGAGAAATACAGTACACTTTTCACTAAATAGTATATACTAGAATAAAGATTCTGTGAAAGAATAGGAACTATGGACAAGAATGTATACTGTAATTGTTTGGTATACAGTAATCCCCAAGTTTTACGCAAATCAGGAGTAGCGGATTCAGTTACACGTGGAATTTTTTTGAGAACCGAACACGGAAATCACCACAATAAAGCAGAGACAGCAAATTTTTTTCTTGCAGAAACCACCATTTGTTTTTTTAGCTTATTTGTAGCTATAAATATATTTTTCTATATATTTATTGCCACAAAAATGGGGACCCTTTCACCTAAAAAGTCCCAATACTTTTGTCCCGTGACCTTCCGAGTTGTATATTTCGACGAGGAAAGCACTCCACAGTTTGACTGATCTTCAGGAGACCTTTCCAACGAGCCCTCATTTGTATTTTTAGCACGAGTAGATCAGGTTTTATTCTCCGAAAACCATTCACCTTGATGCAATTATCCCAATACTTTTGTCCTGCAACCTTCCGAGTTGCATATCTAGGTGGGGAATTTAATTTGAATATGGGTTTGCCTTTACATTTTCTTTTAGGGTAATTCATTAAACTGAGTTTAAAATGACATTAAAGTTTTCTGGGAGCAGATTTGGGTGCATATTTATGGTTTACACCATAAAAATAGGCTTTTTTTTTTAAACCAAAATACAACAACGCGGGGATTAGTCTATACCATGTGTGTGGGTGTGTGTGTGTATACATAAACCTTTATTTGTATAAAAAGGTTGACTAAACTCACACTTTACTGTGAAGAGCTGGCAGTCAGGACTGGCTCCCATGAGCCTTTGCGGGTTTGAATAGTGGCCGGTTGGTGGGTAAACTGTGTTTTAGGGAGCAGTTAGCGGGCTGAAACTTGATGTTGGCTGGTTGCAGGCTGTAAAAGCTGACAATAAAACCAAGAGATTTGGAAGAAATCCGAAGTGTCTGTCGTCTCTCTTTCTCACGCTTGCCACAATACCACCTACCAATGCATAGCGGATCTAAAAGTTATGCTGTTATGTCTTTGGTCTCATTGATAATGTATTACATAAAAGTGAAAGGATGATGCCCATATTTATGATAATATCCTGATGTAGGTAGTTCAATCGAGAGTGAACACAATAAATAATTCAGTTTCAACACGTCATTTTAGCACATCTGCATTCATGGTCATTTCACGTTAGAGATCTGACCATTTAGCATGCATTATTACTCATTCACATTTTGCCTAAAACTGGTCATTTCTGAGATATTTATGAATAATCACCAGATTCTTACTCCTTCCCTGCTTTAAGTAACTTACTCCAAAAAACAGTATTGCTGAACTTATTCTGCTGTTATGCACGCCAGGCTGTAACCAGGTCCTCTCCATGTCAGAGGATGCTGTGGTGAGGCAAAGGGAGAGAACAGTGGAGTCTGGCATTAAGCCACAGTGACTTGCAATTAACGGAGGGGCTGTAGGAGGCCCCTCCATTTCTTTTCAGGAAAGTGAAGTTCAACGGAGCATGAAAACCAGTCTCCACTGAAGAGACAGAAGAGGTAAGAGAGCAAAAAAGAAAAGTGCACTTTCACGAAAGTCAGGCTACAGGGAGAGTAAACCTGTGGCAGCAAGCTCAATCTGTTTGAAGATGCCGGAGCACAAAGGAGCAGAAACAGCAGAGAGGAGACGGAACCGTGAGGGAGCTCTGCACGGAAGCAGAGGAAGAAAAACTCACCTTAGTTCACAAATTGCAGAAGGCCATTTTCAGCCAGCAAACCAAACATTAATGAACAACAAAGCTGAGGAGAGGTGATCAAAATTCAACTTGAAAAAATGGGGATTAGAAGTTGTGATGCAATCAATGGGCAAAAACGAAGGCATTATCCTTTGACTCTTACTTTCAGTATTTGCGCAAAACATTTTAAGACCCTCACATTAAGCTAGCCTACAGCTCCACAGAGATAAGCTACACTGCTGAGCTGTTTCATTTTTAGTCCGTGTAGGTTTAAATAAGACCATGTTTGGCCATCATTGCATCCTTAATGCTGCGCCAGTTTTATTGGATTGTTTGTGGTAAACATCATGGCATCAAGTACACGAAAGCTGATAAGCCAACATAAGCTTCTAAGGCAACTTTCAAAGTTTTCAGAGCTATAGACAGACGTCTTGAGTTTCTCCTATTAAACAACCACACTCACTTTGAAGTAGTTGGATCCTGACTCAAATTTATATGATTTTTCCCCTATAGCTCTTATTCAGACTGGTTCCACATCCAGCTTGTGTCTTTCTTGTTGGGCCAAAGGAGCCTACAGAAGATGAAGGCTATTTGATACACAGCACTCAGCCTTGCGGACTCAATCTGGAAAATGTACGATCAGGTGCAGCAGCCTGAACTCATGGGTATGTGATCACAGCTTTTCCCTGGTGACTGTTTTTATTTCTTAGAACAAATGTTGGGATGACAGCCGGTAGCACCAGATGATTCTCGGATACACATAATAAGGTTGTGAGAAGCCTTAAATAAAGAATCTAATGAATAACTAAGGAGATGTAAAGTCTTCAAAGAGGAAAAGGCCTTTATTTTATTCAGAGGTTGCTGCAAAATTCATTCAAGCTCTAGATGCCGACTTGGGGAGGCCATAAGAACAAGCTCATCTGGACTTTGATGACTAGCTGGCAATAAGCAGTGAGAATAAAGTCCACAGATCACATTTTGATCAGTGTGAGAAATGGCAGCAGAGGTTCTTTACAAATGCAAACTATGAGTCTGCACTTCCCTCATGTTTTGCCTTTTGATAGAATAAAAACGTTAAGCCAGAAAACCTTGGATTTTTTTTTAAAGCTCCTGCTGAATTGGAAATGATATTAATTTAAGACATTCATAAAAAGAGCTCTTATGATATTATTCATGAAACTAATATCTGAAGCTTAAACGCTTAAGTGAATTAAACATGCTCTGTGCACTCTTAAATGAATCGTTCTGGGTGTATGTTCCTATGAACAACCTTTAAGAACCTTTACACTATATGGATGTTCTTTAACATTTATAAAGGTTCTTTATATAAAAGTTCTTCATATTTGCTCATCTCTCATTTACATTTGTTGAAAGATTCTTTAAGGAGCCAAAAGTGGTTCTGTGTCATCACTTCAACAAACCCTTCCTGGCAGGTTTATTTTAAGAAGTGCATGTTGCTGTTCCCTAGGTAGTCTATCATCATCCGCGCCTGGACTCATGATTTGTAATGACCTTCATGGCAGCCACTTTTTGAACGAACTATTTCTGATGCATGAGTGACCTTGGAAAGGTGTTACAGTATATAAATAAAATATCTTCCTTTATTATTATTATTATTATTATTATTATTATTATTATTATTATTGTTATTGTTATTGTTATTATTATTATTATTATTATTATTATTATTATAAGTAGTAGTAGTAGTAGTGGTAGTAGTACTGGTAGTAGTAGTGGTAGTCGTATTAACACCTTTTTATTATTTAAGCCCTAGAAAACTGAGACAAGCTTAAAAACGTGGTACAAATGTGGTCTTCTATAATTTAATTTGATTAATTTGTTAATTGTCAGTATTTCAGTTAAGATTTTAAAAGATTTATAAGACATGTTAATCAAGAAATATACACAGAAAACAATTCTGTGCATACACAATGAAGATGTTATAATGAAAGCATGGTCACATTTTAGAAACTTCTAGCATCAGCATGTAAACCTGACAGCTCCAGAACTAAGCTATAGAATCTTAATTTGGCCTCCAAGTATGGTGAGTGAAAAATTGTGCAAATTTGATTTTTAGCTAAAAATAAGCAGAACAAAAAATACAGGGGATCCTCAAGTTAGTCTAAGTCACTTACCAATCCTTGGTAAGTTTTAAAATCATAAAAACACAACCAAGTCACAGAAAAAAAAGAAAAGGACATAAGCTACACTATACTGAGTAACAGAAAAAATGCCAAAAAATGAGCGTAAAAACACTTGCGCTTTTATCAGTCGGATAAAATGTCGGAGGTAAACATACTGGGCGACACCAATTCCTTCACTCATATACTGCGCTACCACATGGTCTGTGTGTACTACGTATACTTCTGCAACATACAACCAAACTAGTGAGTCTCATAAACTCCCATATGGGAAAGTAAAGTTATTTATTATAATTAGTGTTATTAAAATAACTGCTGTAGTTAGTGCAGCTCAGAGGAGGATGGGTTCCCTTTATGAACCTTGGTTCCTCTCAGTGTTTCTTCCATAGACTCAGCTGCTCTCTCCCTAATTAGAGTTTCTAAAGCTGCTCTACACAAATAAAATAAAACTGTACTTAACTGTATGCATGCTATTTTCACATTATGAGTTTCACACATGGCTGTCACAAGTGGGACGAACATGTAAGACACACTTCTATTTTTTGCTTCTGGCACATGTTATGCACTCCAGAGAACACGAGAGCGTCTGCGCACAGGGTCCACATCCAAATCTGACACCAAGTTCAATGACAATACGAACATATTTATCATGCCTTGCAATGTGACACTGCTAAAATAAAAAAGGGCATGTTCTTACTTCTCAGCTAAGTGATGAGACTTGGCATGACAGCTTGCCTGCGAGGCCCGTGCATCAGAAAACTGTGTTGCAGAAATCTATCGGCAAGTTTCCTCAGAAGGAGAGGGACCACAGACACGCGACTTTAGAACGTGACCACCTGTCGCCCATCGATCTCTCCGCCAAAGCCCATCGTGTCCAAGCGAATCTCTATCAAAGTTCTTAACTTGAGGGCACAAACATCCTAATGGCTTTCACAATAAGAAATACTTGGGACAGGGTGTAAAACATTAGCATCAAAAACATTAGCACAGCGGCAAAAGAGTGATTGAAGCTAATGATGATGTTGTTTAGAATTTGATCTGCCAAAACGATAATGCGCTTTTTGTTTTGTTGACCAGCAAATGTTTTTAAAATGAGCCTATGGACATTTGTGGCTTTATACAGTCTGAAAAACACAACTCTTCGGAAAACCTCAGGCCATGTTTAATACTTTACAACCTTTACGAACCATAAACACGTGTTCTTGCTCAAAACATTCGTAATTCAATTTTGTTTTCATTTGTATTTATTTTTAATGTTTCAAACATACTAGTTGGTCTTTAACATGTGTAAGCATTTTATAATACATAGTGCAATCAAAATTTTTCAAAATATCTTGGAAAAAAATGTTTACATTAAATGACACACATTATGGGAAGACATTTTCTTTACTTTTTTAAATTAATGTAGAATGTAAACCCTGGTAAAGTTTCAAAACACTTTAAAGTACATTTTGAAAACCACAAAACCATACACTTATATTTATGCAGCTTGCAGCTTTATAGCTTTGCCATTCATCCTGAAGCTATAAGGAGTGTTTCTTTGTGAACAAGGTGCAGTACATAGTTACATAGACCCACCTTAAAGACAAAGTTACACACAGCCTGTTATATTCTAAGAGATGAGTCTAAAAACAATTGATATTTAAGGAGTAAGCATGACTGAAGCAAACACTACTAAACATGTTCTGATAATCTCAGTGAAAAACATGGAGGATGTAGCCCTTTAAAGGTGCTGTTTTGGAAATGCACGGTGTTTAAAATTAGACTTGCTGAGTTCAATTGCATCCGAATACGGACACATTTCACACAGTAATGGCACGATTAGTCATGGAGTCGTCTTAGAGTTCTGTTCTATTCTGTTTTAAAAAATGTTTTCACCAAAGACTTATAGGTTCGTGACAAATTGGTCTACTGTGAGCGTCACTTACAGACTTTTATTGCTCAGTGCATTTTTATTTCATCATTTAAAAAGTCCCTATTTTTCAGACATATCCCTTAGTTGCTTCTAAATACTGCCACATTTCACCCAGTGATGTCACTTGTGCACAATTACTTATGGAACCGTGTCTTAGAATGCTGTTCAGTTTAAAGAAAAATCTTTTCCCCAAAAGAATTATGAGTTCATAACAAATTGCTCTACTATGAGAGTCACTTTTATAGCTCAGTGTTTTTTTATTTAATTTATTAAAACGTCTCTGTGCTGCGCCTTGTCAAATCTGCAAAAACAGCATGAAGGAATTGCTAGCTGGAGAATTCAATATCACCAGTACAATACTGCAGTACACAGCTATTCTTTATACCATCACAATGCAAATCAGACCTTCACACACACGCATACACACGTACACATGCGCACACACAGAAGCGCACACAAAGATACACCACACAACAGTGTAAGTGTAAAAGGATTCCATTGTAGATGCATTTTGTTTAAAACCAGTGCAGGTAAGGAAAATTTAAACCACTATGAACGATCAGCAGCCTGAATTGTCACAACATTCTGCTCTCGTCCTCTCGCGTTCCTGTGCCATCGAGCTATCGATTTCGCTGCAGTTGATTTTCCCCAACACTTCTCTGGCCTTAAACAATACATTTCCTGTCAAAGAGGATGAGTGAGGAATACTGTGATACACAGTTACTCTGGCAGTGGAAGCATGGCATTTAACAAATAGGTGATCTGAAGCTCTGTATGAACTGCTAAAGCATCGTTTCCCCTCACCCTCTCTCCTCCACCTTGACATTCAAAAGCATTTTAGTATTGATCCTTTTTTTTAGTTGCCTTAAAGTAAAACCCAGGTCAGGTTTTTAATGGGATGAGCAGGACATTTTGACTGGAGAGGTTTTTTTTGAGGCTACAATCAATTAAACTGACTCTTTTTTTGACGACTGAAAAAAGGACACAGCAATCCCTGATTCCAGACAGATGAGGACTTTTGAAGTGTGTCTTGGGCTTTCGATGAGATTTGAGGGATGTAATGAGATAGCAGGGTTTTTTTTTCTTTCCCTTTGGGGTTTTTCTTTCCCTATGAAATCCTTTTACCATTTTAATCAAAAACACAAAAAGAACTTTGTCACATTCACTTGGATTCAGCACATTTACAGCGACTTCCTCGAAGGGTCAGTATGGTTTCATTGGAAGGCAAAACAGTAATTTGGATTCTTTATACATATTAGCAATGTTATGCAATTTTATAAATGTTTCGATAACATAGTTAGTTATATCATGACACAGCTAGTTCCAATCTTAACATGATTGGCTGAGGAGCATTCAATAAGGACTAATATCTTAATAGCTTGATATCTCGGCAGCTGGTGGCCTAGTGGTTAGGGCATTGCCCCTGCAATCAAAAGGTTGTGGGTTCAAATCCCAATGCTAGAGTCATCACTGAGGGACCCTTGAGCAAGGTACCATCCCCATACGCTGCCGGGGAAATGTTACATTGTTCAATCCATTTAAGCATCACTCATCAACTGCATTTGCCTAAAGCCTGGCAAAGATGACCAGATGCTGAAAAATGTCACATCAGCGTCTATCATAACACCAAGAGATGCAAACAACAAATATGCTCTTGCTGTGATCAACTGAGCCATCCACAGCAGTTACATGAGAGAGATTACTGTTTTTGACGGTTGCCTCAGTTCTTTTTTGATGGGTCTCCACATGGAGATGTTGCTCCTTAGTTTCTTCACCTTAAAACCAGCCACTTTTCAAGAAAACACAGCTAAACTGGTAAAAATAGAGAAGGAAAACTAATTCATGAGGTAGAAAAAGGGAGCCGTATGTGCCTTATCTATTTTTATGAGGACATTAACCCAAATGAGCAGTTAACAGGGAAAGTGTGAGTTTGTCGTTACTGCTTTAAACCTCATGGGAGCTACTGATATTGCTTTTAAATGTGTTAATCAAACAAAAAAAGCGTAGCTAGTTCTTTTAAGCGTATGTTTGTTAAATTTAGACTGCCTAATGTAGATTTTTGCAATTTCTGTGCAGCACTGAATCTGAGCTATTTTTTCTGTGCATAATGCCTATAAAAGTTTATCTGTTATTCAGATTCAGTATCATAATTCTTTCAAAATCTAACTATGAAAATAAAGCTGTATAGCTTATTTTTCTGCTTCTTCTTCTTCATCATCAACAGTAACATTCAGTCATTCATTTTCTGTAACCTCTTAAACATTACTGGGGTTGCAGGCACCCGGACCCTATGCCAGGGTCAATGGGCTCGAAGCAGGGACTCACCCTGGGTGGTGCGCCAACCAATCCGCAGGGACAACAGCAACATTTGAAAACAAAATACAGGCTAAAATCTTTATCCTCTATCTATTCGTTTTATGCTTTTCTACTGCTATGTCCTGAATAAATCCATGAAGACTTTAGCTCTCACTAGCTAGGTGTAATTTAAGAGGCTCTAGAACTGTAATTAGCATAATAAAAGACTCTGAGGATTTCTACTCACACACATGGTCACACAAATGTGGCGTGACTAAAATATTAACTCATCCATAAATTGTAATTTTACTCCATATTGTTGTAGGGAAATCTCTCCAAACATTTTAATTAAAACAAAAACAAATCACCACCTGAGACCACAGTAGCAGTGCAGTAACCGAATCTGAGCTTAACTTACTGCCAGCTAATAAGGAAGCGATGCTTGGCAGCTTTCTTCAGAGGAGTCAAAGGTCTGTTTTCTGTGGGTAGCGTCCCGTTCCTTGTTTATCCAGTGTTGGGCCCAGATGGGCCATTCACGCGGGGAACATGAGAGGCAACAGGACACGATATTGATTTTGCTCAGATCTGATTTACATTTGACACCAATGCTCAGTGGAGCTTAGGCTCTGCTTAGGCCACGTCCCAGACACTGCCTTCCAGCAGATCTAATTCAAGTCGCATTCAAACACTGAAATGGCACTCTCTCAGGGGCTATTAACTGCCAGTGTGGAATTGTCAGCCTTGGCGCTTCCACCTGCCTCCGAGGCCCCTGGCTAAAACTTTAAGTGAAAGCAACCAGAGATCCTCTTCCTTAACAGGCTGCGGTAACAGACCATATCGGTTCTCTGAAATTCTGCCTGTCAAATCACCACTCAGATTAATTCTGGCAGATTTATATGCGGCTCAAACAGCGACAAAAAAGGTGACAAATTCCAGGACAGAGAAACAACACCATTTCAGAAAAGCTGCATGATCTCGAGCTTGTGTTTGGAGAAAAAGGAGGAAAAGAAAGAAAAAAAGCGTGACAGGCGTTCATTGAGTTTGCCAAACCAACCATACTGTCTCCACAATGCCCCCTACATCACAAGTGAGGACGTGTTTATTCGCCGAGTGTGAAGTTAATGGAGTTCAGCCAGAATCTTCTCACAGAACTCACATTATGGTAGCTCGCACAATTTGCCTCTCATTACAAAACTTAGAAAGGAAAAGGAGAGTGAAGGGGACAAAAAAGTATTTGTATTCTAATAAGGGTGCAATTGCCACAAGTAAAAATGAGCCTTGTTATTCAGTGACTATAGACTCACATTGCCTCCTTGTCTTCTTGATTTCATGTATTTCAATTATTACTTTCTCATATTTCAGTACATTTTCAATGCCATTGTTGCTGCATATCTGTTTTCATTTGCTATCTGCCTTCTATTTATTATTCTTACTTATTATCTCATTTGGATATAGGCTTGACTTATTTCAGCAACAAACATGTACATAAATAAAGATTTTTTTTTTCAAATGATAACAATAAAGATGGAGGAAAATGCTGACCATACTTTATACCTACACTAAAGTATATCTACCATAGATGATCTGACCATATATTAAATTTAAATAAACCTCCTCTGTTTATCAGTGAAAAGTTACTACCACAGGACCCCTTCTGACCAAATATTCTTGAACGGTGGACTATTCTGCTGATGAAGGAATAGTTTGGCAAAAACATCAAATTTACAGCAGAAGTACATTTACGGCATTTATCAGACGCTTTTATCCAAAGCGACTTCCAATACCTAATTGCAGGGGACAGTCTCCCTGGAGCAACTTGGGGTTAAGGGTCTTGCTCAGGGACCCAGTAGTGGTGTGCTGGGGGTAGGATTCGAACCCATGACCTCTTGGTCTAGAGGCAAGTATCCTACCTACTGCGCCACCACCACCCTGCTGTTACTACCAAGTAACTGATCAGTCTAGACATATTAGGAGTCCTAATGTTGCTTCCTTAATTTAGCTGTGGAGCTGTGAGGCTAATGTAGCTAACAACCATTAGTAAATAGTAAAAATAGTAAAAATATTAGTGGTGGGCCGTTATCGACGTTAATGTCTTGCATTAACGTGAGACTCTTATCGGGTGATAAAAAAAAATATTATCGTTAATCTATTCATAAAGTTGGGTTGGGAGCTGGGTCTATACTATGCAAGCGATGATGACTTTCACCTTGATATTTTAGTGCGGATGTGTACCTAGCCGAAATGCACTGTAGGGGGCGAGAACGAGTCTTCGAACCGGTATGTATGCCTACTGTGAAACAGGGACGTCATTAGGACGGAAAGACATGGGGGGCTTAGACCCCAGGGTTGTAGGAAGGAATTAGCGTGTATAGAGGGCTGAAATTTTTTCACCAAGCCTTACATTTCACTCAAAGAAACAAGTAAAGTTAAGCAGCGAACAGTTATGGACACTTATAGTATTGTTCTGTTTAACTGAGTACAAACGGCGCTACCAGAGAAATATTACTAAACAGGCTCTGGTTGCTACTCGCTAAGCAGCGCCGTGTAGCTTCGCCTGGGTCCTAATGCCCGCCTGCTACCTACAGTAGCTTCAACAGCCAGTAAATCTTTTTCATTCAATAATGATAGCTAGACTTACTATTTTTCATTTCAATTCATAGTCTTGTTTCTATTTGTAATTTGCGTATCTGCGCTCAGTGATATCTTGTATGAAATGTTTAGATATATTATATAATTTTAAAATAGAAGAATAATGACTATATATTTGGTGGTTTCGGATCATTTTGCTGGGGGCTTGAGACCTGCAGCAGAATTCAAATAAGCCATTTTAATCTTGATTAATCTAGATTAAATCCAAGATTACAGTGAGATTAATCTAGATTAAATCCAAGATTACAGTGAGATTAATCTAAATTAAATCCAAGATTGCAGTGAGATTAATCTAGATTAAATCCAAGATTACAGTGAGATTAATCTAGATTTTAAAAATTATATATGCCCACCACTAAAATATATATCAACAAAACTTTTCTCAAAGCATAACCAGGTCGTTATTAGGGTGATGTAGACTGGTATATGTTTTTTTACGACAATTTTTTACTTACTGTGAGCTATAAAAACTACCAACATTTTACAGGCAGCCATTTCAGACAACAACAAGGCTGAAGGCAACTGATCTTTAATCAGATTCCTTCATCAATGTAATGGTCATTGTCACATAAACTTATTCTACAGTATCATTCCTATTTCTGTGGTGGTCTATGAAAACAGATCTTGATGTCTAAAATAGCTGCCTATAGTGCAGAAATTTTACAGCAAGTCCTCCTGTGAGTTAAAAAATTTCCACAAGATAAACATCATGATAAAAAATCTTTGTCAACTGACTTCCAGTGTTAGCAATGTCAGGCCTAAAGCTCCATTTCCAGATTAAAAAAGCAGAATTTGGACTCCAAACACAGGTATAAATGGAAATTTGTTTGAATTAGATTTTTTCACTGAAGCAGTCAAACAAGTTGGTATGAGGCAGCTATACCGCAGAACCTGCATCTTGTTGTCTTAAGACCTTTACACATTGAGAGTGATTTATCTGGATAATGCAACACTATTTTATTCTCTCTCTGTTTGATTCTTGTGATTTTTCGCAGGTGACATGACTGCACTGACCAGTCACTGTAGTCTTTACTGGCTTGGTGACAACAACAGTGACGAAACAGTTGTGCCCCAGCAACCAGAACTTCTTGATATCAGTGTGCCCTCTGCTTTGTCACAGATGATGTTAGCATATTAAAGCAGCTCAAAATGGGCTCAAACTGGCTTACGAACATCTCAGTTGTGTGCCAAAGCTCAAGTTAATGTCCAGCTCCTGGGTGAGGCACTAGAACTCTCACTGGAACTCTTACTTTTGCTTTTCCAAAATAGAAAGTTGCCTAACCAATATCTGAACAAAGGATTTCTTTTTGCCCCAGTTGTTTGTATTATAAAAAAAAAAAAAGTATGATTTTAAAAAAAAGTTTGAGCACCTTGGTGACTAACTAGGTCTCTTTCTCTCTCTCTCTCTCTCTCTCTCTCTCTCTCTCTCTCTCTCTCTCTCTCTATATATATATATATATATATATAT
>JBBPDH010000144.1:6813823-6827043 GCA_037974565.1 Clupeocharax schoutedeni
TTCTATAATAAATGGTAAAAACTGCTTCTTGTAATGTCTGTATGTATGTGCGATTAAATGCGATTAATTAGGTTAATAAATCGCCACACCATGTAATTAATTAGATCCAAAATTTTAATAGCTTGACAGCACTAATATATATATATACAGTAATCCATTCTGTTATGAGAACTTTGCTTTTTTCGTGGCAATGTTTTTAATATGCATTTTATTTCTAAATCATTAAGAAAAATGTACTAATATTGTACCATAAATAGTAGGGATGCACCGAAATTATTTTTCTGGCCGCAACCAAAAATGAGGAACATAGCTGTGTAACTTAGCTAGCAGTAACATGGTTGAATACCTGATGTTGATTTAAGTAAATATGTACAGGTATGAAGAGGGGATGTGGACTACTTCAGCACAGATATAAGTCGCTTTGAATAAGAGTGTCTGCTAAATGCCATAAATGTAAATGTAAATGCGTAATTTACTCACGATATGTGCATACAAAGAAACATCATAAAACCACATAGTGCCCACTAGTGTATGTCTAATCTTTCTTATTTTAAAGACCAAAAACAAGCTTAAAGAAAGATCCAATAACAAAGAAAGCATATACAAAAATAGAAACAGGAAACTTGGCATGAAGCCTGCAAATGATGTGAATAGTCTGTATGTGTGACGATACAAATAATAAGGGAAGGTGGGGGGTGGGTGGAGCAACGTGTTTTCAAAGCCATCAGTAGAATCAATTTAGATGCCACTTCATTTCTGCTGGAGGGTCTAAAAGGAACATTACCTCGACCATTACCTTCCTGAAGCATGCAAGCAGAGCTCAGCTGTTATATGAGCAGAATTATGCCCTGCTTTTGTCATTGATCGCAAGACAATTTTGAAACACCGTCCCATTCACTGAACCTGCGTCATTATCCACAGCCCTCATTTCAGATTGATTATTCTCTTTTTTAATGCATTCTACGGTGCCTGAGATTGGGAGAGATAACACCGTTTCTTCTCCCAGGCACGGTCATGGTCTGTTTACTCACCATATTGAAGGGGCTTCTGTGCCGCTGATCTCTAGAAAGTCATATCTATCCTCCAGCTGGAAGTCTGTGAAGACCAAAGCAATGGTGTCTCCAGGCTCCGCCAGAATGCTCCACGTGCAGTCCGCATTGTTCTCGTACTCCGAGGGAAAGTGGGAACTAGAAATGGTCCCTGTTGTCCCTCTTAACGTGCCCCCACATGCTCCTTCAGCTGACCAAAACAATAAAAAATGTATTAAAAAGAGAAACAAAAGAAGGTAGAGCATTTTAACTGTTACATGCAGAATGGTTAACAACTGACCTCATACTATGTTCAGTTCAGATTTTATCATTTAGAAAAGAAAAATCACAACAATGACCTCAGAGACCTTTTAACCAACATTAGACCTTTTTCAGTTTTGTATACTATAATGAATTTTGCCTGATCATCCAGTCATTTTGACAACATACATCATATACTATATAGACAAAAGTATTGGAATATATCTTTTAACTACTGGATTCAGCTGGCCCCTTAGTTCCTGTGAAGGTCAACCTTAATACTTCAGCAGACAAGACATTTTGTCTGTGACCCAGTGCACAAAGGAAGCTCCATGAAGACATAGTTGGATGAGTTTGGTGAAGATTAATTTGACTGGCCGCCCAGAACCCAGACCTATGTGACATCCATTGACATAAACGTTAACAGTGATTGGAAACCAGACCTTCTCATCCAGCATCAGTGCCTGAACCTCATAAATGTTCTACAGAATGAATGTCCATATAGCATAGTGACGATGCACAATATGCCAACTTTTAATCTTTATCACAACGTTGCCTCTCCATGCCTTTTGGTGCACACAGTTGGACCACTCAGAAGCTGTGTCCGAAAAGTGAACTTGTTCACTATGTAGGGCACTGTGTAGTGAATCAGCCAGTTTGCAGCACTGTCCAAAATTCCAACCATCAATTTCACCCACTAGTTAGTGCACTACAAAATTGCTGCGTGACATGCCAAAATCTAGGGTCCAGGCACAGTACACTACCATGAATACATATATAACATCAAGCACTGCAGATTTCTTTAACTGCACCCTACATAGTAAATGGACACACTCTACATTAGTGTTACCCTGTGAGGAGTGAGGCGGAGGGAGGAGGGACAGGGGGGAAAGTGGGGATTCAAATGGAGGAGATTCAGTCACAATCTCTCTCTCTCTCTGTGGAGGATAGTAGTGCCCCCCAGACAGATCTATCCACGTGTCCACCAGACCCCGCCTCATGTGCAGAGAAGACTCGAGAGAAGAGTTGTGTGTTTATGTGACAGAGATAAATTGCCAAAATCAGGCGCACTATTTAAGCAACAGTTTGTAAATCGTAACATCCGTAACATACCTCAAGTTGCTTGAGGTAGTTTGGCCAATATTAAATATAGTATTTATTCCTCGGCTTTTTAAATATATTGCAAATCAATTTATCATTTACATAAAAAGAATCAGTGGGATTGTTTGACCTACAAATTGAAAGTATGACATTTAAATATGAACTGTGTTGCCTAAAAGTAACTGGTTCACACAGAGCAGACATGACAAAATGGCAGTATATTTGATTAATTAAATCAATTCATTTTAATACAGACTATTCCAGTGCAAGATTAACAAACTGCTCTGAAATGTCTCCAATTTGTTCCACCAACAGTTTCATTTTATGTTGGATACTGTAAGACACTCCCTCACAATTTTTAGAAGATTTTGCCATTGAGTCTTTCATGGGGTCTCAAGTGTCAATCAGGGGGTCTTGGACACCTGAGTCACCCTTTATTTCTCACCTTGACTACATTAACTTGATCTAACCTGAAATGTGTTAAACTTGTTTCCGAGGGAAAATGTATTTTGATGTAGATTTATTAAACCAAAAATACTGAGTATTATATTCCAAAATGTGAGCAGTAGCATATGTGGAATTTCTTGGGGACTTTAATAAAAGCATGCCAAGCATCTCCTCATGAAGATGCTTTAGAGAATGCCAAGAGTGAGCAAAGCTACAGTATCACAAAGTGGAGCATGGGGTACTCCACTGAAGGCTGAAACTGAAGGCTTTATAACAAAAGTGATATACAGTAACTCCTCAGTTTTACACGGATCAGCATCCGCAGATTCAATCTAAGGCAGATTTTTCTGAAAACCGAACTGTATTACCGCCACCAGCCCAGCGATTGCAGTAATACACAGAAAAGTTGTCAACTACCATAAAAAGAAAAAGAAGAAACTGCTGTAGCGTGTAGCATGACTGTTCTATGTCTTGTCCTCGTATTTTAGTGTTTTAACCCCCCACCCCCAATTGTCAACAGTTATCTCAGTTTATTTAGTATTAGTAAGCTGTGCCCTGTCTAAACATGTGGGTAGAGAGAGTTATTTCAACGTTTCTTTTGTGTAAGAGTCTTTGCACGCTGCTAATGCTAACCATTAATGCTAATGTTTTTTTAAGCAATGAAGTTTTCTGATTCTGATTAATTTTTTACCTTTACAGTTTGAAATGAAATGAAAGTGTTCTGGGTGCATTTTTAGTAGTGGTGGGATGTTATCACCCGCTTATCGCGCGATAAAAAATATTATCGCCGTTAATCTATTCACAAAGTTGGGTTTGGAGCTGGGTCTACACTACGCAAGCTATGATGACTTTCACCTTGATACTTTAGCGCGGATGTGTAAGTGCACTCGACAGAAAGACAAGGGGGGATAACCCCCAGGTTGAAGGAAGGAATTAGCATGTACAGAGGGCTGAAAACTTTTCACCAAACCTTTCCTTTCACTTAAGAAAACAAGTAAAGTTAAGCAGTGAACAGTTATGGACACTCATAGTATTGTTTTGTTGAACTGAGTACAAACAGTCCTGCCAGAGAAATATTACTAAACATGCTCCGGTTGCTACCCATTAACAAGCAGCGCCGTGTAGCTTCGCCTGGGTCCTTATGCCCGCCTGCTACCTACAGCAGCTTCAACAGTTAGTACATCATTTGAATTCAATAAAGATAGCTAGAATTATTATTTTCCATTTCACAGTCAATTCATAGTCTTGTTTCTATTTGTAAAGTGCGTATCTGAGCTCAGTGATATCTCATATTATATGTTTGGATATATAATTTAAAAATAGTAGAATAATTACTATGTATTTAGGGTGGCTTGGGATCATTTTTGGGCGGCTTCAGATGCCCCAAAATAGACCTAACGACGCCCATGCTCTGAAACCTGTTCTCAAAGACTTACTTTAATCATTATTTTGGTAGCACACATATTCTGAATGGCTTCAGCAGAATTCAAATGAGCCATTTTAATCTAGATTAATCTAGATTAATTCCAAGATTACAGTGAGATTAATCTAGATTTTTAAAAAAATATCTAAGCCCACCACAAATTTTTAGGCTTTTTTTTTTACATGGTTTTTCACTATCAGCAGGTGCTCTTGGAACGTAACCCCCACGAACAGTGGGGGATTACTGTATTTTTATCCACTGTACTTTTTTCCTTAAACTCACATCACATGCCAGTTCTCTAAGCCCTCTCAAAAATGTAATATATTATTCATACAAACATGTCTGTAAGAAAAAATGAAAATGTTAAGATTATTCCTTCATAGATAAAACTAGTTTAGCTTTTATGAGCTCTACATAAAACAACAGAATATAAAAGTTGCCATATGGCAGCAGTATATTTCAATGCAACAAAATGAATGCATTTCTTTTGGATACAGGTACTAAAGCAACATATCTGTCAGCAGTCCCGCTGTCACACGCCATTACAATATGGCAGCCCCATCAGAAGTAGCAAACCAAAATTATAATACCTATAAACTGTTTCAAAATGAATTGTTAAATAATGAATGAATGCCATTTTCTGTTCATTTTCATTCACATTGTATGGTTAAAGAATCAGTATTTTAGCTTACCTCTACAAAATGGTGCTGGAAAATCCCATGACGCACCACTCCCAGGGCTCACGATGCACGTAAGCACGGCGTGTCCCTCAAGTATGTATCCCATTACGCAGCTGTAGCGGATTTTATCCCCAATGTTGTACCTCGTCCCGTGAATTATTCCTCTAGGTATGAGGCCTGGATTTCCACATGTGTGACTTGGCAGCACTGGAAAACACAACACAGAGAAAAGCCAAAGGCCAATGTAAGTTTATGTTTCTGACTGGGTGATGATGCTCTGAGAGAGTCGTTCACTCTCTCTGGTTTGTTCTTCATCTACTACCTCATGCTTGCACGCTTCCTTGGGTCAGATCAGAGTCTCTTTTCATCTTCATAAACATCCCCCCCCAAAAAAAACAATCCATGGAGATTTCAGGTTTCATGCGAATTTCAATGAAGTTTGCATCTGAGTGTACACCAGCACTCTCAGTTCATCGCTGCTCAGAAACAAGAGACAAAAGCTGTGTTTTATATACAATGCTGGGTTTCCGCAACTTAATTAATAATGTATATTATACACTGTGTACATATTGAGAGCCGAGGAGGCTTACAGAACATGAGACTTCTCCACTGATCAGGGGGAACAGGTGAATAACATCAGGGGAGGAAACAGGATTCTTAATAATACAGACAGAAGGGAGAGGAGAGAAAGGAGAGAATGAGAGAGTGAAGAACAGAGAAAGACTGGATCGAGCCCATGGTTTAATTTTAGCCCAAAGTTGTGGTGTTTATTTAGTTTATTCAGTTTATTTAGTATTACTTAGCTGAAGGGTAGGGATAGTTATTTCAACATTTCTTTTGTGTACACACCGTTGTTTTTAGCTGCCGCATGCTGCTAATGCTAACGCATGCTGTGAATGTTATTAATAAATATACACCAGCATTACTCAAACTTATTTGGGTAACGACGATATTTTTTTTTTTATGGCGCGATAAGAATCTTGCGCTGTTAACGGCCCAGCACTAATAAATATACATATATAATGCTTTGAAGAACAATAATTTAATTTGGAAATTTTCAGCAGTGATTAAAAACTAAGGCAAAGCTGTTCAATTCAATACTTGCACCTATAAAAACCTGAGAAACATTTTTGCAGTGGTCTAGAGTAGTTTTTTTCCCAGAGTTGTATATGTTCGACAGAAATACTAAGAATAAGATACAAATAAAAGTTGTAAAGAGAGAGACATCAAATATGAGGTCAGAAAGTGCTCTGGATGTGCCGTGTGCCTGTCTAGTATAGAATTCTCGAGAGCTGTGTCAAAGAGCATCATTGGATCCTGTGGAAATAACTGTGTTAATGGCAGAATTCCCCTCAAGGCAAATCAGCCTTATGTACTAGTCTGCCTAACGAACACTGAGGGAAGGATTGTTTTGCCAGCTTGTATGCGTTTCAGACTTTGAGCCTGTTATTGACTGAAAATCTTAGTTGCTATGCAATACTGAAAAGTGTCGCCAGTAATTAAGTCATATAAACATGACAGGCCTTAAAGTGGTTCATGCATTACATATAACATGAAGGCAGCATATGGATACGGAAGTCCAAATAAAGGAAAACATCAGCAAATTCACCAACTGCCATATCTGCAGCGCATAGTCGATTAACATGGGCAATGATTCTAAAATATTTCCATGCATCCATTTTATTTTTCTCTTAATATTGGAAAATGATTGTGCAGTACCCATTTTTTTCTTCAAGGTTTTGTCTATTCACAATTTTTTCAGAAATGAAAAAATTCATGTAATTCAGAAATTCACAAAACTTTCAGAAATGACATCCTGGCTGTGATGATCTACGGTACTTGCCTTCAATTCTGGCCTGCATGTTTTTTGTAAGAACACAGTGCCTCTCGTGTTCTACTGCATAAAAACAGGATTCTGTTTCAAAAAAGTATCTACCGTGCCTGTATACATGTTTATAAACTTTTTGCAGTAATTCTTTGCATTCTTTATTTTGATGAGAGTAAATCATGAGAGTCTCATCCCAAAGCTCTACAAGGTATATGATGTCTATATTAAGACACTTTCATCCCCAAGATCAATCTGAAGAATGTGGGGAGATATAACAATGTTCCTGAGCCACAGGGCAAACCTAAAGCGATAAACTGGGAGGGTTGACATTTCCAAGCTTCAATAATTAGCATAAGAGCTAAAACATATTCTTCTGGATTTACAGGTGTCTGCTACTGTTGTTTTCCATAAAGGTTCTGAAAAGGACATTGCCTTCTCTTGTACGTTTCCAACTAGTTCACTGAAATGTTGGCAGTTGCTATTTTACACCATGGAAAAAATATCAGACCTCAGATGGTAGCACCACAGTTCTCAAATAGAGCATTCCAAGCTCAGGCTTGGACTCGATCACATTGCTAGGTACCAGTTTTAGTAAGTAACGCCTGTGAAAAGCCTGCCTGTCTCCAGCTCTATTTTAAGCATTTAGGACTTGCAATTGATTTAATCTGCAATAATTCATTTTGGAAATGTCTCTCCCCTGAGAGATCACAAGCAACTGGAATGGCTGTGTTCATAAATCATGCTCACAATTGATGGTGTCTTCTGCTGCACCGGCGATGGAGGGAACATACAGTTTGGTAAACATTTGATTTATTGTCTGATTAGCGGTTGGTGGCAAGGAATGAGGGTAAGTGTAATGAAACTTGATTACATTTGGCTTGTCGTAGGACAGTTATTCAGCAATGCCACTTTCTGGCTATTACACCTCTCCATACATTCCCAACTTTAATTCTTCCTGGTGCTAATATCATAATTTTGCAAAAATAGGCCAGCAAGACTGAAGGCGGGGCTTCCCATATGTTTCTTGACACCCAGGCACACAAATGATTGACTTCCACTTAGCTGAAACAATCATTTCAGTCCTAATGTTACTCTGATGACAGCAATTGACCAGTTGAACCACTTTGCGTCTGCTGGTAATTTTCCTTGACTGCTTCTGTACATCTCTCGCTAATAATGTTGTCAGGAGACCCACTGTAGAATCGGGCCTATTTTGAATGGCAACCCCAGCACTGATTAGTGCCTCAGTGCCTAATTGCACCTCTCTTCATTTCCCTGACACAGTGAGAGATCAATAGTGTAGTTATGGGCTGACACAGGCTCGGGGGCCTAATTCGGTTGGCTGAGCTTTTTTCCAATTTCCTTTCATCGGGATCAGGCCATCACCACGGCGCTGCTTGGAGAGGCGGATGAGGCAGACCGAAGCATCTTGGCAGGAGAATGACACGGATCAAAGGGTGTGGAGAATCGCAGCTGAGCTGAGGGCTTTGGTGGACAGGCTGCGGAAGTGCAGGACCACGGGGGGGAAAATACAGGTTAACGCTGCCGGCCAGTGATGAAGGGCAGCCATTGTGTGGGAAGCAAAGAAGCAAAAACAATGAGTTGATCTGAATTTTTTTTTTTTATTATACTTTGTATTCATTTTTTCTCCAATTTGTTCCTTCCATAAAGTATTTGTATACAAATATTTGTGCTCATTTGTTGTTGCTGTCATTTTTTCTTGTTGCTATGACAGTTTTTGCTCTCAACACTTCATTAGAAGGGCAAGTTGAGCATTCTTACAGAAGTTACAGGCAACCAATGCATGAGAAATGCAGGAATGAGTGAAATCGTATCAGTTTCAAATGGACTGATTGGGCTAAAGAGTTTCACATGGTAGCAATGAGGTCAATTTTGCATGTCAAACCTCACCTCGGTTGTTCAGTTTGGAAGCTGAGCTAGATGATATAACTATATTTGCCGTTGTGTTTCAGGTGGTTAGCAAATAAGCAAGCTTGCTAGCATATATTGCTTTGCTAAACCCCAACCTTTACTATTATTATGCTAAATGATAAAGAATGCTGGCTATCCACTCATTTCACATGTCCATTATCTTGAAATCCAAAGGTGTGGTGAGTTGCATAAAAACATTTTGAAGACAAATGTAAACACCAAGATTTAAAACTTAAAAGTAAGAGTAGACATTGTAATTTGTTTTTAACAATGAATGCATTTCATTGAATTTAGATGTTTGTTGTTTATGAATGGGTATTTGTATCCTCAGAGATAACATTGACTAAAATATTGAGAAAAGGCTTATCTGTCAGGTGATATGACTGTGATAAAAAGATAAGTAGTGTAAAGAGAGTAGGGGTGTGACGAGACGCTTTTCCCACGAGATGAGACGAGACACGAGACTGGGTTCACGAGACAAGACAAGACTTTGACATTTTTTTAAAGAAATCCTCAATGTATAAATGTGTAGCAAAAATAGCCTTTTATTTAACTGAAAAACACAAAATGCAAAAATCGATGTCCATTTCGAAACCAACTTTATGAAATAAAACTTCTATTTTGATGAATGATATGCAGTAATAATATGTAAACACTGCAAAATACTTTACCACAAACTGACAGGCAATGAATTGCACAGTAAAATGAAATAGTATAAATAAAATAAATAATAAACACCACAAATATCCCTTTATGTCACGGTGGCGGGTGCTAAGCCCCCGAGACCGAGAGCTAACTTGGAAAAAATGAGCAGGATTCAGGAACTCCATGCAGGGACGTTTATTACAATCACAAAACAAAAAGGAGCGCAAGGGCTCAAAACAAAATGAGGCACGAGCCAAAATGGGATGAGGTTTCTCACAGGACACACAAAGCTCATAAATGAATAAAAGCAGACAAAACATGAACAGAAGAAACAGCCTTAAATACAAAAACCCATTACACTTAAACACAGGACAGCTGGAACAGAAAACACATGGCACATGGACAGCAAATCAAGTAACTAAAGAAAACACACCCACAAACCCCACACTCCCCAAAACCCAGAACAAGAACAGAATCAAAAAAGTGAAAAGCAGCGGCCTCTGACGCTCTGACACTTTATATGTAATTAACCATAATTAGTGTTACTATCAAAGTAGGGCTGTCTTAAAACTCAACAAAGACCAAAATTTTCTTAAGCCTGGAAAAACAGTTTAATACATCACCCTTAAAAAAATGTAGAGATAAACCCGAGGTTTAAATACGGAAAAGTCACAAGAGAGAGGGAGAAAGAGAGAGAGAGAGAGAGAGAGAGAGAGAGAGAGGGTTGTTTGCCTTTTCATGCGAACTGAATTTCTTTCTGTTTTTTCACAGGCACAGCTTTTAGTAATGCAAGGATATCGTTACGGTCTCGCGAGACCAACCTGATCTCACACCCCTAAAAGAGAGGCAATGGAAGAATGCAGGTTCGGCACTGACTGAGTAACCAAGGCTGAGTGCCTAATTAGGTGCCCCGTCAGTTGCTGATTAAGACTTTCTTTGCACAAGGATATTTTCTTCAGTGTCCAACATGCCAACATATTAGTCACTTAGGGGAATATATATTCAAGTAAGTTTCTGGAGCTGTCTAACATTAGCCAGAGTTACTTATTTGATCTAGTTAGCGATGAAGCTGCATTGCTTCTGCCAGACTTTGAACTTTACTTGCATATCACTTTAGACTTTTCAGGCTTTGCTTGCTTCCCAGATCAAATAATTTGTCTGCAAAATGCAATCACTGGTTAGCATTATGTCATTTTCCCTTGGTTGAAATGTTTGTTATTTAAATTAGCACAGCTAAAACGCTGTGGGCTGTACTAGCATCTCAAGACCATTTCTGTAATCAAGCCAATCCTCTGGCTTGTATCTGAATCCAACTACTAATGATGTTGTCTGTTGGACAAATGTATAAAAATGAGTGTCTCAGAGCACTCGGGAAACATCATGGATGCAGCTGAAAATGCTGCTAAATACAATTAGGTGAGAGTTGCCACCAAGCACTGTGACCTTTACCAAGAGCTGTTAAAAGTGCCCAAACCCGCTAACATAAAACCAGCTGTACAACAATAAAACAAAGCATGAAAAAAGCACAATATTTGTTTGTACCAACATTTAAATAATGTACCAGGATATACTAGTAATTTCAATTTCAATTCAATGGGTTTTTTTATATCATGTATATGTATAACCTCTTTTTATGCCCTGCTATGAGAACGTTAATGTGTGGTTGTTAGGTATAAAAATCAAGTTAACAGTGGTTCCCTTCTCCTCGCTGGGTTTAATATTATATAGCTCCTGCCTACATAGAGATATTTGAATCCTGAAACATTTAGCATTGCTCGCAGTTTTACAGTGAATCCATCAGCCAAGCAGTTTGTCAGTTCTAAACACAAGCTGACTGGCACAGAGGAGAGATGGCAAACAAGCTTGGTGACAGTTGTGGAAATCAACCCAGGATTTTAACTTAGGTCTCCCCAGCTCCAAACTCATTTGTAGACTCATAGGCCCCTTTAACACTAAATCCATTGTAACTATTAAAGCCCCCGCGCCCACCCCATGCATGTGTTCTGTGTATTCGGGTGGATGGGGATGGGGGTTGACTGAGCTGGTCCTACCAGAGGCAGTGGAATCAGGACTAGGTCCTGCATACTGAGTGAGTTAGCTCCAGGACTCAAGCCGGCAGTGGGGTGGCTTTCAATATCTGATAGACTGGAAGGGGTACAGCCCCAAAGAGCAGAAGTGGGTCCAGGCCCAGGACATCCTCAGGCAGGAACTCATTACAAATTCTATAGAGCATGGCCAGAACGCCTCACACCATGCCCCACTCCTCACCCCAGGGACTATCCTCCCGGTAACGCCCTCAGCATATCAGGTTCTTTGTGTGGTGAACAGCCCTGGGCGGAGCCCACTGTTTTGCAGGGGTGGCGGTCTTTACTGTCGCAGGCATGTCTCATGTGTCTATCAACATCCTGGTCACTGGAGATCTGAGCCTGGCACTTCCTTCTCCCCCTGATTCTTTCTGCTTTTGTTGTGGTTTCTCCTGCTTACCTGATTATCAGTTTTCCTCTCACCACTTAAGTACTGATCCTGTACCACTTTAGAAGACACTGACCAGTTAGACCCTCATGGCTGGATCCTACACAACAGTTCAGGAACTGTTTTTGTTTGACTGTACATTATATCAGAATTCTGCAGCTTCTATGTTTGCATTTCCCACCAAAACTATGAAATAAAACCCAAATAGCTTTTCTCAAGTTAAGCTTTTAACCTGTTAACCAACTGAGTGATCCCCTTTAGGTCCTACTAACACTACTGATAATCACAGACATATGGGCATTTGTAAAATTTCTTGTTTTTCCTCCTCCAGACTAGATGAGATGCAAGTTTTCACTGATACTGTGTCACAATACTGTGACTGTTCCACCTTTTGCAATCGCCTACATGCTGTGATTAAAGTCAGCAGTGAGGAATCCTAACACATGATAAGAACGTGATAGTGTTGCAGGCTAAAAAAATCCCTGATGAAACGTGTTTGACAGAAGCACAGTGAAAGTGTTTCAGAGCCTTAAATTATGGTATACCAATTTCTGTTCCTCTTGTTCAAAAAATGACACACATTGTGCTGGCCGTGACAACTCTGAATTTCTTCTTAATTGTCAGACACCTCTCAGAAGGACAGCTAGAGTCAAACGGTCAGGGCAGATCCAGTTTCAGCCTGAAAATAACACAGCTTGTGCAGCATTTCTGCCGGAAATTGACTCATTTCCCTTTCCGACTACATGCATCTTCATTTGAAGGCTCATGCTCACCTTTAAATTTGCCATACCAGGTGACTGATGGTCGGAGCCACCATGCAGCTGATATAGGGGCTATGTTATAACAGAAGCTTGCATGCCTCCAAACAGTGGCTGCGATAATGAACACAAAATAGCCCTCCCTGTTGTTTTCTAATGGGAAGCTCGATAACAACGACACACTAATCAGGTTATTTGGTAAGCCAGTGTGACTGAAGATCACTTATTTCCCCACACAATGGCTGACAGAATTAAATTCCCATCACAGAGATTTTTAGTGCAGGCCTTCTTCATCTCCACTCTTATGCCCACTGTTTCATGTAGAGAGAGTAGTTGTTTGTTTGTTTGCTTGCTTGTTTATTTATTTATTTATTTATTTACCCTCAAATAGGAGCCTGGCATTTTTTCCCATGATGGGGCACACCGGGGGGATATTGGGGACAGCAGGTATAATCTAATGGATTCAAGGCCTAGAGATTGTGAGAAAAGGGTAATTAGCACATATTTGTAATACACAGTCCAATATACCACACCATAGTGAAACAGATGGTCTTTTGGGCATGAAAGAATTTAGACATTGACCATTTCTTCAGACAGAATACCCTTCATTGATTTTCACATTAGGGGTGCCTCTGGTGAAATATC
>JBBPDH010000144.1:6883319-6904057 GCA_037974565.1 Clupeocharax schoutedeni
GGTAATTCACCAGCAGTTTTGAGATATGATTTGGATTTGCTTTTTTTATTTCAGAGAGGTACATATTTTTCTGAGATTATCATTGTCAACATAATATACTGCTAAAAAAACACTTAAACAACAAAATGTAACTTCAAGTCAATCACACACCTGTGAAATCATACTGTCCGCTTAGAAGAAGATTGATTGTCACTGAAAGAGAGTAGACTGTAAATCAGTGTTGTCTCCTAAGTGGACAGTTTGATGTCACAGGTGTGTGATTTGACTTGAAGTTACATTGTGTTGTTTAAGTGTTCCCTTTATTTTTTTTAGCAGTATATATACAAACTCTGAAATAAAAGTTAAAAAAAAAACTATAATAACATTTGCACTTCACTCCATGGCTGGTAATACACTATTGCACATTATTGACTTTTAAACTTAAAACTTTTTTCATTTAATTTTATGACTTGGAGCTTGCCCCTCAGTGTGTGTGTGTGTGTGTGTGTTTGTGTGTGTGTGTGTGTGTGTGTGTGTGTGTGTGTGTGTGTTTGTCCGTGTGTCTGCCCTGTGATGGACTATTATGTTTCTCCACCTCTTGCCGTATGACCACTGGGATGGCTCCAGCAACCCTGTTTAGGAGAAACAGTTCAGATGATGGATGGATGGATGAATGAATTATTATAGACATTTTGAAAGAAAAAAATCGTTAGAATTTTCCCATTTAGGTACCATAAAATTAAATTTTACACTTAATACTTCAGGGACGGACAATACAAGCTAGTGCATGACCACTACTAGAGGCATTGCTTGATAGTAATAATTATAATAATGGTGCCGTCATTCCTACATACAAACACAACTTACAAAACAACAAAACAGTAATGTTCACAAAAGCAGGCTTTCTGCTTGGAAAAAAATGTTTTTTCACCTTCTAACTCCAAGCATTCCTTGTCAGACTCCCTTATGGACAGGAGGAACTCACCTGGCAAAAATGCTTCCCCGAGGGACGTTCAGATGAGAGAGTGCCCATTTTAGTGTGCAGGTAAGTGCAAAGAGACTTCATGGAAAAAAGGCCAGGACTCTGGGAAGAACATTACATTTTACTGGATTGTAGGTAGGACACTGTGTCCTGAGATGTTTGTCCTTCAGTATCTCTTCATTGACCAAATATGTAGGATCAGTCTATTTATCGAAAGCTCAACTTTTTTGGTGCACATCAAGTCTAATTTACATATTTCTCAGACAAAATTCCATGATTTTACTTTTTTTGGCACACCCAACGAAAGGGAATCAATATTGCACAGCCTGCTGTGAGATATTAATGGGAGCAGTTAAAAGAACTGCATATGAATACTCCAAGGTTCAAAGTAGCTCATGTTATGTTTTTTTTCAGTAAAACCACTATGACCCGATAGAAAGAAGACCTGAAGTGAATGTCACATGAGTGTAATACTTTCAAAATGGGTTACCATACAAAAAATGGTTCAAAATCTCAATTTTATATCTCTATTGCACATTTCTATTATCTCTATTACTCATATCTCATAACTCATATCTTATACCATATATACCTTTATCCTGCACTTGCTGTTATTGCACTTCTGGTTAGACCTAAATTGCATTTTGTTGCCTTGTACTTGCCTTGTACATGTGTAATGACAATAAAGTTGAATCTAATCTAATCTAATCTACTCTTTTTCTTTTGAGAACCGCCAGCCTTACAAACATTGTAGTAAACTAAGGATCACAAGATATCACAACATAAGTGATCCCTTGCTATGCATAGCCATTCGTAGCTGGAATATCAAGGATAACTGACAGGTAACACTGATTGCCAAGCATTTCCAATGATGTAGTGTTAGCTGCAGTTTTAGTGCTGCACATGTTTTAGCAGCACTGTGCGTGGGAAAACCTAATATAGCTGGTAGGTAAAGGACTCTTCAGTGATCTAAAGCAGGATGTCAAAGTGGGTTGACTTAATGCTCTACTATGTGCATGACCACCATAAAGTAAAGTGGCCCCTTATTGTCACCTCACTGTGAAATTAATTATCTGTGTTTAACGCATTCACCAAGTGAAACAGGGTTCTGCACAGGGCTCCTGGGGACGTAGTGTCCATGCCCTCTGTGCCGGTGCCCAGGTCTCAGGGCGTGGGGCATGGTTCGGGGGTGGGCAGGGGTGTGTGTGCACACAGAGGTCTGTATCTCTGCATGGTTCCAAAGGGAGGGAGGGTCTATGTCTTGGCGTGGTTCAGAGTGGTGTTATGCGCACAGTATAAAGTCACAAATTAAGTACGCATTTGTGTTGTGAAGACTGAAAAGTGGTGCACATTTTGCGGGCTTTGTCTATTCGGGTTTGCATACCACTTATGTTAATCCCAGTGTACATATATATGCCATTTTACACCCATGTTTAATGAAGCTAATGATTTGTTTGACTCATGGGGATATTTAAATATAAACCATCAGCACGAGAAACATTACCTGTGCTTTGGTGCCAAGAAGTCCTGTTCAGTTGCGATTAATGTCACCATGGTAGGGAGTTTGAGCATCAGATGAGAAGCAATAACTCAAGTAAGCACTTCCCACAGGTGGCCTTTTTTTCCAAATGCCAGAAAGCTCAAAATATATGTAAAACTTATACCATGCATCACAGTTAAGTAAAAAATAGATTCATGGGCACATGGAGTGCACATGTAGACTCAGTGTTAGAAGTTGCACACATTTTCACAGCACTATCTTATGTAACCATCAGAAATAACATGCATGTAACTGGCATTCCAGTAAGATTTACTTTGGAAAGTCTCCCTCAACTCCCTCATTTGGTGGTACTGATTTGGTGGTACGTCAGGCAAGCGTCCTCTATATCAGTTTTTAAATCAGTTCTTAAAACGCACTTGTTCACTTTGGCCTTTGACACAGTTTGACATGTTGACATTTTTAAATCTGTTATGATCATTTTATTTTTATTTTATTTATTGCAAATTTTAATGAAATTTTATGTGATTTTTATTTTATTTTGTTTTTATTATCTATTTTTTATATCCTGTTGTTTGAAAAGTGCGTTATAAATAAAGTTGCCTTGCCTTGCCTACTGATGACCAATAATAGCCTGAGTGAAACAGTCAGGTTGCAAATGTGTTATAATAAATGATTAAGTTTAATTCTGGTGAACTTCAGTTTCTTTAATATTAAAGGGGCCATATTATGCAAAACTCCCTTTAGTGTGTTTGTGTGTAGTCTATGGGCTATACAAAACATGTTCATGAAGTTCTTTGCACTAAATCACTCTCATATAAAGAGATATAACCAGCCTTATTCTTCACAGTTTCAGGCATTTTCAAAATGAGCCATTTGGATGGCGAGCCCATTGTGATAAAATAGTGGGCCAATTTGCATAGAACCGCCCCTAATCTGTCGAGACCTCACCCACTAGATTAGCTGAAGATTCGCCGTTTTGTCTGCTAGTTTTACAAGCATGGATAAGCAGGTTACAGGTTACTTTCTCCCAGACAAAGAAAACCAAAGAACTGCGTGGCTCCATTTCATTTTTGATGCCGATGTCCCAGCAACAATCAGTTTTGTTCCATCTTAAATACTGCTATTTAGGGTGGAACAAACATTTGAATAAGAGGCTGTGAATGAGGAGTTAAGGAGTGAATAAGTCAGCAGATGAGGGACATGTAAGTACTTTCAAATAATGACTTTTGTGTTTCTATCGCAGTTAATTATGAACTACCTTGTTTATTTCGTAAGCATGGGATGGGTGGAGCAACAGTGTGTTTGTATAAAAGTGACAGAGCCCTTAAACATCTCGTTTAGAGAGGGACTGAAACTGTCAAGAATAAATCTCTTTATGTAAAATGATTTTGTGCAAAGAACTTCATTAAAATGTTTTGTATAACCCATAGACCTATTATAACTTGTTTTTTTTTTTTTAAACTTGAGTTTTGAATAATATGTCCCATTTAAGTAAAGCCATGGACACAGTACCACAGTACATGGCTTTTAAAGTGTGTGTACTGTTCACACCACACAACTTGATGTCTTTTAATGTTTTTCCAAACAACATGACTGCCATAGACTGCATTTGTCTATGCATTTTTTTGTCATGGAAACACATGTGAGACACAGGAAAGAATATATGATACATGAGACACAATGTCAAAAAGAAGCAAGCGATCTCAGTTGTTTGTGCACTGACAAAACAAGGATAAAAAAAGGGAAAAATATGTGAGAGAATGGACGTGTGTCTTGCTTATTGACATACAACACCTCCCCCGGGTTTCTCCTCACCCTCACTGCCGGTCACAAACAGGTCACAGCAGTACAGGATCTAGATTCTATGACAGGTCCACATGACAGGCCTATTATCCTGTTATACACACTTTATGGACAAAAGCATTAAGACACACCTATTGTTCAGGTTGTGGGCTAGGCCCCTTAACTTCCAGTGAAGATCAATATTAATGCTTTATCATACACTACGAAAGGCAATGTACTTAAACCCTACCTTAATATACCCCTGAAAATACACCAGACCCCTTCATTTCAATTAAGGGCGTTCAGATTCAGGGCGTTAATTCAGGAGGGTCTATTATTTAAGTGGTAAATTTGAAAAAGTAACAGGAAAAATCTAGCAGTTTTACCCCTTAAATGAACCTTAATCTGTGCACTTTCCCTTATTTTCCCTTAATTTCCTGTATGGGACATTAAGGACAAAATAAAGGAAATTTTAAGGGGTAAAATTAAGGTGTTTGGTTTCGTAGTGATACCAAGACATTTTGGACAGTACCATGCTTTCAATGTTGTGGACACATTCTGCGGATAAATCTTTTCTATGCCAGCATGACTGTGCCCCAGTGCACAAAGCAAGGTCTATAAAGGTGGTTCACTGGCTGGTTAGTGTGGAAGAACTTGACTGGGTTTCCAGTGAGCCAGGCTTTCTCATCCAACATCAGTGTCTGACCTCATAAATGCTCTACAGAATGAATGGGCGCAAATTCCCACAGAAACTCCAAAATCTTGTGGAAAGCTCTCCAAGAAGAGTGGCAGCTGTTATACCTGCAAAGGGGAACCAATTTCATATTAGTCTATGTCTTTGAGTGCATTTTCATTAAAGTCCCTGTTGTCAAGCATCTCAATACTTGTCCATATAGCATATCTGTCAAGCATCTGTGAGGCATCAGCAATCTTTTAGATGATGTCATCCAAGTCACACAAAGCAGTCAAAAGCCCATACTTAAGCTGACGGTATATTAAAAAAAAAATGTACAGTGCGAACTTGGCATACTGTTCTTAGGAATCTGACCCAACGGCTTCAAATAAAAAGCTGTAAAAAGCTATCTAAGGTATTTGTTTTCTGTTTGTACAAGCTGAAGTAAATTGCGTACAGTTCCCTGCAGTGCAAAGCAAAGTGTTACTTAGCAACGGGTGCTCAGCTGAATGATACAATCATGACCAAATTATGCTTTTTATCACAAATAACGCCACAGACGCAGGACCAATCAGATTGTTGGAAATAATGGTTGACAAGCAGTGTGTTCAAAATGGTTCATTATTATTATACTCCCGTTTCTGAAAAATCAGGAGAACATACGTAGATTCAGAAGTTACAGGCTTTTTTTATTTGCTGAATGATGCCCTATTCAGGACGGCCAGTTGAGTGCAGAAGTCGCCAGTCTTAAAGACGCAGTAACAAAACAACCCATCCAACACAGAGCAGTATGGGTTTTACATGTCTGACAGAACATACGTTTCCAGCCCTGGTCCCGGAGCCTCCTGTCCTGCACACTGCTAATTAGTAGGGTCAGGGCTGTTGGGGCTGAGTGGCCCTCCAGGACCACTGTGCTACAGTCTATGACCTAGCTGTTACAGTCCATTGGGACTGTAAATGTGCATTAGATATTCTCCATGAATTTGGACACAACTATGTAACACCAAAACAGGGCAGCATATAGGACATAGTTTTAGGAATGCACAGGGAATCATATCTAACAGCAATTTAATGCTAAATAAAGAGCTGGCATTAGATGTGTTTAGATCTGTCCAATATTTGATGGTGTATTTCACTGCATTTGTGTCTCTACACAAGGAAACATTATATGTCTTCTTAATGTTAAGCCAGACAGACTGATTTCCAGTTCCTCTTATAAATATTTATGTTTTGGCATTAGCATGGACAGATATGCCCATAAAAAATATCAGATAATAGCTCGACGTTGCCATTTCCTTAAAAAGGAGTGCAACAAGATTCTGCAACATTTGCGTATGCCGTCAGATGTGGCTCACCTTTATGTCATGAGAATTGCATCATACGGAACATTTAATCTCTTGTGAACAATTTCAGAGGATAAATAATGGCTAGGCTGAAGAACTCTGAGCACCTGACTTCTACACAGCTGGAATTGTTGCAGATCAAGACTTTCTGTAGATGTTTCTCCCGACGAGGCCGGAAGTTTGTTCATATCTCGTAAAAAACGTTGATGAAGTCGTCAATAAATCCAACTTTGGTAGGATTTCAGACTAACCGCCGACAGAAGAGGGAAGCAAACTAATAGTCACCAATAGCCTGACTGCAGGGGATAATGATGGGCTTTTGCTGAATATTTCATATTGTTTGTGAGAGCTTAGGGGGGGAATTAAACTATGACCATGACTTTCTGCTATGCAGCACGCAAACCAGGCTGCACTCATGGAAGGCTAACGTCAACCTGAAACATTATGAAGGACTTCATATATATATATATATATATATATATATATATTTCAAGACGTCATAGTATATTCTATTAATTAATTGCTGTGACAAAATTGAGATTACTTACTTAATATGTATGATGAGCAATCCTAATTGAAATGTACATGATATAAAATGAAATAAACATCTGTACTAACATATAAAAATAATACTCTATAAAAAATGGTCCAAATAACAAATTACCCAGGGTACCACACGTCATTTGTTTTACATTTTTTATTCTACTTTGCAATCGGTATCTAGTACCCTGCGGAAAAGATAAATGTATGCTACTTGTTAAACCATTCACATGTCTTTCCACGTACATATAAAATAGATGAATACATAAACAAATAGTGTGCTTTCTTCCTGGACATGATGTTTTTGACTGATTACTGATCATTAAGCAAGTAATGCTGGGTAAGGTTCCTTCTGTAGCAAGGAGGAAATATTTAGCATCCAGCTAAATATTTATTCTAATCTTATTGATGCATAATTATATATGTATTAACATTAACAATTGTGAGTGACTTATTATTCACTTGAAGGTCTGATGGTAAAATTTAGAGCCCTCAATAAGTCCAGAAAAAAAACAACAATATTTTTTCTAATTGGACTTTTCCATCGTTACTGAAATGAAATAAAATATTATTTGTGATTCATCCCTTATTTTACTATATTTTTATATGACCTATTTAAAATAACATTTCAAGACAAATAAACCACAATTTCAGAAATAATGAAGCTTTGTAGCTGTAGCTTTCATAAAAATATACTGCTTTATATACGTTTTGCATAGGCCACATTTTTTAATTATTCCCCAGTGTGCTGAATTCAGCAAATGAACAAAAATTAGCCATTTATATGTGGAGAAGTAAGGATATTCCTCTAAAAAATGAGAGAGATAGTAAGACCTCTGTCTAGACAGCTTTATAGTGGGGAGCATTTGTGCCGAGTCTACCGATTTACACAATATTAATGTAATATATCTTAATCGCCCCATATTTCACACTGAAGCTAAGAGTCAACCTGTTCTTACCATACACTCTTATTTCCTCAGTTGCACACAATAAATGGAAAAGCAAAAGTTTAAAGTTTTTTTCTGTTCTGTTCTATAGATTGTATCTTATATTTGGCAAAGCTTTCGCTGTCTTGAATCTTTAGACAATAAAATGTGTTTTTAAATGGTCATAGGTTAAGCTGCTGGAAAATGCAGACAAAACTGGCCATACCGAGTCTGGAAAAAAGTTCTAAATCTGCTTTACTCAGTGGTGAATTGTGCTAGTCAAACTTGCTAAATTGCCATTAAACAATGTAAGCACGTGTGGCATTATTATTATTATTAGTCCACAGCAGCATTTTTCAAACTGTGTTAGTTTAAAGCTTTCAATGTACATTAAGTTCCACTCTGTCCTGTTTTCACCTCCAACCCACCAACCAAAACTATGCCAGTCCTTCTCCACAGTTATCGCTGTACTCCTCATAGCAATTGACCATTATAGATCATTCTGTAATAAGTTAGCACCGTGAATTGTGACTGGATATTATGTATATTATTATGTATATATTATATATATTATCACATATATATTATATTTTAACCAGCCCCACACTGTAGATATGTCAAAGCAGGTTTAACATAATTACAAAGTCAATTATTTTGTCATAAAATAATACAATTAAATATAACTACATTAGCAAAATCAATTGTTTTGTCAAAAAATAATAAAATTTAATTTAACACAACCCTGCATGGCCCTTAGTTTGAGAACCACTGGTCTACAATAAAAAGTTTATAACAAAAGAACAGTATTGTATAAACAGAAACACAGTGTAGTACAACAGTGCAGGTAAAACATTCAAACACTGCCATTTCTGTTTAACAGTCATAGTTAGTCCCCATGATAAAAAAAAAAAAACACCTTTAAACTAAAGTACTCTCTGTCCACACAAAGAAAACTTCACCTTTACCTTTACTTGTGTGCTTTGGAACAAAGTCACCAGAATGAACCTCTGTCTGTTATCAACAAGACTGAATAGATTGTTCCCACAACTGTTCATTTGTACTCAGTGGCTGCCCTGCAGAATCACCATTCTTCCGGAGTGACATCTAAAGGACTACGGGATGACTGGGGTGGTAACCAAGCAGAGGAAGAGACCAGTGCCCATGATAACCAAAGGGAGTCCCTGAGTGTAATCCAATCTTTCCACTTGTCCAGCTTTTGTATCACATCCTGGCTCTGCAGGGTTGATTAAATGTTGGTCGGACTCTCATCACTTTTGACAGGCTACTATCTTAGGGTATGGATGTGAGTAGGGAAATTAATTGATTCATATCTTTTGGAGCAGAGCCACGCTGAAGCTTTCCCTTATCTGAGTCTCAGTGGTGGTGGGGGGGGGGGGTTCGTTTATTTGAGCCTTTTCAATAAAGGTCTGATGAGATACTTAATTTAAGAAAATGAAAATGAGAAGCAACCGCTTGGTTGCAGCGACCTAAAAAGCAAACAAGATTAGCATTATTTCCCGGTGATTAAAAGCATACAAAAGCACAATGTGTTCATGTGGTGACAGAGGAGGGGAAGAACAGACTGTAAAGATGTGTGGACAGAGATAATGGGAATTCCAACATGGCAAATCAAATAGAAGTAAAGGTTTCCAACCAAAGTTTACAGTATCAAACAAAGACAGTCAGAAGTGCTTTTTTATACCAGTCTAAGGAACGGCAAGGAAAGAGAGTTTAGTTTTTTTGACTGCAGTATCTTGGTTAAATAGTTGACTCAGATTCATGCTGTTTTTCAGGTAAAAAACAGTCATGGAATTCTTAAGCACTGATGTACGGCGCTCTGGATAAGAGCGTCAGCTAAATGCCGTGAATGTAAATGTAAATGTTTAGAAATTCTTAACTCCAGATGCTGCTTTCTTAGTCCCAGACCAAGCCTAAACCTAGAGACTAAAAAGAAATTTCATTTTTGAACATTGAGCCTTTATTGACATTGCAGCTAGGCCAAAGATTAGGACTGATTCACTTTCCCAAGCTGTAGACTAGGAACCTATCAAATTCTAGATTTTAAAACAAAAGATAAAGTCAACATTATAAAGCAAGGATCGAATTGGGCTTCAATGAGTTTTTTTTTTTTTTTCAAAATAAAATGTAACTTATTGATTAAGCTCTCATTATTAGTTACCCATTGTCGTGACAAAAGTGCATGTTTTAAACCACCCCAGTGATCTATTTTAGATCTAGTGAGAAACACACCCATTTACAATCTAACTCTATATATATTGACAAGTAGCTTAGTCTCTTAGTGAAAACAACTGGATTAAATTGAATCTAAGCAAACTTTTCTAAAAAAAAAAGTGTCATATGATTGATATCCCTGTATTTTGTCCTATGTACAGCCTCCCTGTGCCATAGGAGTCTTCTCTTATAATGACTCTATAGTCACTGAACCATGTTTACATGTAGTAGGATGCATGATTTGGATCACTTTCCTGTTGGAAGATCCAAACATGACCCAGTTTCAGCTTTCTGGCAGAAGAAGCCAGATTTTCATTTCCGATGTATAAACATAAATACACTTTTGTCTCATTCCTTATTGGCATTCTTTAATCTCTTCCATGCTGATGCATGAATAAAGCAACTTGGCCTTTGTGCACCTTGTATTTATATATGAGTGAAACAGAAAGTCGTGAATAAAGAATCATAAATGGAGATTAGCTTTAGCTACATTCTTTTCATAAAGATTTCTAGCCAATAATTATAATACATATGTTCTAAAAGTGCATTTTTTCACACTATATTCTTTCTTACCTGTTATATCCATCTTTACTGTAGATACCAATAATTATAGATACTATATATGCATTTTGCTGCAGTCTAAAAACTGTAAAAAAAAAACCTGTTTAAAAAACCCATTGAATTTGATGTACTCCTCAAAACAGTTCAAAAGATTTATCAATATTAGACATTCGTATTTTAGGCCTCTATGTTTACCTTTTTATGATCAAATGTTTTGAAAGGGTTTTGTATGAATAGTTTTTGTCAGTTCAAAACATTTTATTGTGTGACATTTATCAAAGAATCATCAAAATAACTGTTTATTATTATTTGATTACAAATGAAAACAATGACACCCACACCCAACAATGACACCAATAAATGCTAGATTTTAAAACAAGGCGTCTTCCAAACTCTAGATTTTTGAGCAGAGTGGGTCTATAAGACTCTACAAAAGAGAAAACCAAACACAGCCTAAAATTCAAGCATCTTAGCTTTTAATTTTAAACCGACAAGGCATATACACTCACCGCTGGACAGATTGCTGAGGACTGAGTATTCTCTCAGCAAGCCTAATGCATATGTTCCATTGTAAATTCGTACGTGGCACTTTCTGTATTAGAATCGAATCCAATGCCTCTGTCTGACAGTGTTCATTCAGACTTTCTGTGTACTGTGAAAGATCATATTCAGAAAATGCAGAAAAAAGAAAGCTTTGCTTGGTGGGTCTACTTCTGTCCGGCTGTGTTAGTCTTCTGTTTATGAAAAATGTTTAGCAGTTCAAATGTGTAGGCTGGCGGAGCTGGCTAAAAACATCGAGGGATGTAGGTAGATCAGATGGGATTACATTTGAAAATGACATTTGGTACTGTGTTGTCGTTGGGATGTAAATGCCAATCTATAACTACTTAAAGAACAAATAAGAAAGCAGGAAGAACTTAGGCCGCATGGGGTAGATACAGGACGGTCCGCGTCAGAAAGGTATTTATTTTTTATTTATTCTTTATTAACTGCAGCACCATTGTTCACATCAACAAACACTGCCATCTTAGATATCAAGGAGTATCAAGGGAGGGAAAATTGCTCCTAGGTTCTATATTCATCTAGCACACTGCTGTGCCACTCAGCACTCTGCAGGCAAATAGATTACAATTAGTCTGGTGTAATGGCCCATAAGCCCTGCTCTAAAGGCTGCTGGGAAACCTGCGGGATGATTATGGATGACATGATCTAAACAGCACTGAATGGGGCTGGATGAAATAGTGCAACTCACTTTAACATTTAGATGTGCACATAATGAACTTAAGCGCCTCTAAGCCACCAGTTTTGGGTTTTTTTTTCCCAAGCTCTAACTCATCAGCCCTGGGCTCTTCTCAAACAACACCGCACTTCACAACTCCATCCAAATATTTGAACATTTAGATAGGAAGAAGCCACACAATAGGCCTCTTTCTTCCTGTGGAAATAGTTTGAGGCATAAAATGAATCCGTGCCATCTAAAACGTTATGATCTCCATTTCACAAGCTCCAATGAAAGCAATTATCTTGTACTGACGTTGACGTTCATGCTTGCTAACTTACTGAACATGACAAATGAAGATCTGAAAATACATTTTAAAGGGACATTCAAACTTTAAATTAGCACTGAATGTGTTATTCACAGTGTTATGGAGAGTTTTGTAGCATAGCATTATATACTTCAGCTTTATTGGTTTGACAGAATTCACAACTTTATTTGATTTCCACATTTTTCATTCATTCATCAGTGCGTTATACAAACACATATAAAACTGCTGGGAATTCCTGTGGTGTCAACCCATTCCGACTGCTGGCCTAGCCACATATCTATAAGAACATCTAGCATCCTGTAGAGTGCGTGTGTGTGTGTGTGTGTGTGTGTGCGTGTATTTGTGGATGTTAGGATTCCAGAGGCAGATGGTCTTCAGAGATCACCATCTAAAATGAATATTATATAATATTTGGGGCCTAATATTATATTCTTTCATAAGTCCCAAATTTCTAGCAGCACCCCAGTGAGAACCTTTCCCGGTTATATACCTGCAAAGATATTATATATTTAGCTTCCTACAGTAACCACAGTAACTCTACTCACAATATGACAGATGAACCATCAAAGATTATGAAACAATCACCATTAATTCTAACATGTTCCATAATTAATCAAAACTTGCATTTGGTCCAATATGTTTACTGCATGGTTATGTCAATGTTAAGTAAACTGTTGTCAGAATAGTTTTTGGCTTATGTTTGAAAATGCTTAAATGTTCATACAGTAAATGTTCTTAGGCAATTTAAAGGTTCTTTCTAGACCATTTATACTATCTGATCAGGCAAAGCATTTATATCAATGAGTATCTGGACAAAACATCTGAAAACAGTTTGCCCAAGCAAAAATACTTTTTTCAAATGTATCTTCAAGACATCTAATCAGAAAGAGTTTTATTCTAGTGTTTAAATCACTACAGCAGCGCCACTGTAGAACATAAGTCTAAAAATATAATTTAGTGATGGCTGCATTTTTATATTGGCTGGAATGTCCCTTAAGTATAGTGAGTATAAGGAGTAAAAAGTAACCTCGCTACAACCAAGCTTTACAGAAACCTCTGTAATTAGTTTGGACGTACTATTTGCTTTGGAAACCCGTTTCTAATGGATGAGCACCTAATACTGAGAACCCAAAGCTATTAGAATTTGCTGGGCTGTAGAAAAAAAAAACTAAAACCTAGACTGTGGTAAACCATGTTCATTCTGGCCACCAGAGGGAATGCCTCTATAAAACACCATTAACCTGATGGATTGGGCCGTAGCCATGTGAGAGGCTGCATAACGGAGAAAGGTCACATAGTCATTGGAAATGTTAGACAGTGATGACTTCAGTGGACTTTGGCTAATACACATAAAAACAAGCCAGCGGAAAGGAATCAGCAAGCAATTTCTTAACATCCCAATTTTCAGGCAAGTTTCAAAGGGTTTCAACGTGAATGATTGTGACAGGCAGCAGGAATAAGGAGCAACATCAAAAACACAGGATCCAGACCTGCAAAATGCATTCACAGTATCTGGAAGAGCCTGGACAGAGTGAAGGACGCGACATAGTGGATGATTGGCTGTGTAATGAGATCCTGATCCATAATTGTGGGCTGCTTTTAGTGCAATGCGGGAATAACACCTCACACCGAGAGAGGGATCTTTGTCTCACAGCGAGTACAAAGCACACATTGTCAGAACATCTGCATTCCACAGCAGTGTCTCAACAATTGCCATATGGTCATAAAAATAGACTGTGTTTGCAGGCGCTTCTCTGGCACTCGATGATGGGCGATGCCAAACACAAGAGACATGACTTGATATGTAAAACCTTGCAGAGCCCCAAGCAGTAAGCAGCTAAGAGGCCAATAGAAAGCTGGAGGAGGTTAAAAGGAGGATACAGAATGAAAATAGGGGATTGAACTCTTGGTGGTTGAGAAAGAATCTGCATTATTTTGGCACCCCTGACCTATAAGTGATGGATGAATCACAAATTACAAAATTAGACTGATTAGACCTGATTCAAGTTTTGCATGCCACCATTATGGCAAGATATTTTCATTCCATTTGAACATGTCCTGTTGGTGTTTACCAGTAACCAAAGTTCATTTTATCACACCTGCACATTGGTGCAAATCATGCAGCGTTCCCCCTGAAATGAAATAGCACTAATGTCTCTGCCAGAACAAAGCGACCCACTGCCAGTAGACATATTCCGGGCCTAATCCCTTCATCACAAAGTTTGCATTATGAGGACAAGTGCTAATAAGGCATACAAGAGGGATCAAACTTACTTGATTTCATATGTGAGTGCTAAGGTGAACAAGAACTCTGGTAGGGATCATATCTGTACTCTCATTTTTCTAGTTAAAATGAACCAAATAGCTCAGAGGAGCAAAGCTGGAATTGAATTAGGTCCAGTTGAGACCGGGAAGCCTCCCTTAATCCTGTAACTAATTGGAAAAGCTAACTGATGAGTTTGCAGGGAGGATAAATCTACTTTTACCCAAGCCCTACAATCAATTTGGAGGAAACTAGCATACAAGGACAGAAAAGCAAGGCAATGACAGCATACCGAGCGGTCCCATGGCAATATAAGTGCACCATTGCACCATCTTTCATTTCAAGATCATCTGCCAGAAGAATTACTTATTTATCGCGTTCAGTAATCCATTAGGGGACACTGTCAGCGCCACTTTTACGGAACAACAAGAAGTCAGACAAACAAAGCCCCACATCAGATTTTGTCCACTAGAGGGAGGAGTGCTTTTATAGAGAGCAGCTGCACTTCAGTTCCAGCGCCTGCCTGTACCATACCCTCCTTTCACACCAGGAAGTGGGTTTCAACTCCTGCAAACGATGAAGGGACCTGTGGGACGCTGTTGCCTGAAATCTGCCCCTGAGCACTCTCCATTTGAGGGGGTAAAATTGAGGGTAGAGGCATAAAGATGTCAACTTCTCTCAAAACAAACAAAAATGAACTGAAATTCTCCCCTGAAATGGGAATTCGATCTTGTAGGTAATGCCCCTCAGGAATAGCAAGTACATGAAAGCTCTACGTGAAGGTTCACTGCATAAATGGAGGCTAACATGCTTCGTGGCCAATTCCTGTGCTTCCAGGTGACATTTCACTCATCAAACAAATTTTCTCTCCTGAAGACCCCAGCGTATTCTCCCTCTAATGAAAATGATAAATAAACATGAGCAAGACATTTTACTGAAGCACATTTTTCTCTTACCTTCATAGATTGCTTTAAATCCTTGGGCACTCACTGCAAAGTCTGTGGTGAACCACAGTGCTAGTATAGACCCCGAACTTACTATTGGCGATGGCAGCATGAAGCCAGACAACCTGAAAAGAGAAGAGACGCACATTTCAGTGGATTTCAATACATTTCTTTGTTCTTTAACTTATTTAACTTAATTCAATAAAAACACAGACATATTTCAGAAATGTTTAGAAACTGATTTGAATTTAAAGACACGACACAAATGTTCATGGTGGAAATCTAGATAAAAGAACAATTACAGCATTTATAAACACATTGCATTATTTTAAAGGCTGATTATAGAATTCAATGATAAAGTTCTGCTATACATTTATTTTCATATTTTTAAATGTCAAACCAGTGTTATATCAGGGAATTAGTGAAAATGTGTAGAAAGAAAATGGGGTATTTTCTTATATTTCGTAATACCACGATGACAGTGTGGATGAACACACCGGAGGCTCTCAACAAATTTAAATACAGACATTGCCTAAAAGGGTTTCAAGGTAATAACTAGGCTCAATTTTCTGCATCTGTCAAATTATTTAGTATTAATTGGTTTGTTTTAATACATTATAAAGGTGAAGAATGTATATCAATTATTATTTAAAAGTAACATTCATTTCCATACAGTACACTATATAAAGAAGCAACATGTCCTTGCATGTTAATAGTGGAGTGCATTTTGCTACAATTACTTTTCACTTTTATGTGCAGGTTTATTTGTATGTGCATACAGAGGAGCATCTCAAAGCAAAACAAGACACAGTTATGTAATGATATTCAAATTTTCAGAGCTTTACATTTGGTTGTGCACGTGTCAGTATGTGCATTGCAAGACTCTTTTCCCAAAAAATTCTCTTTCATATGTATTCCTTTGCAAAGAATTTATAAACAGGCCGTCTTGCTAACTGCTAAGAGGTTATGCTAACTATAATGATTTAAAGTTGTAATATGAGAGTATTGTGTTTTCCATGGGAAGGAACTTACATGAGCCATCATATAAAAGCTATAGCTACGTCATGTCCCCTGGCACAGCTTGGCGATGCACTGGTGTGCTTCCAGGACGCTCAGACCTGAACTGTAATGACACCGCTCAAAGTGTTTATTCACAGAACAAATAGCCCTTTTATCCTTACTCGAGATTCCATGCCACATTCATTTCACTGCTAGTGATGGACCACCTAAGCAATTTGGAACGTTTGTAGGGCATGTTAAGAGTCACTCAATACACATCACATCTTGGAGACTCCGGTCACTTGCTTGCAATTTTCTTGTCTGTGCTTTCAACAGGTAATTACCCTGAGAGTATGTACTTCAGTATGTGTTTTCTTTCCTTGTAAGAAGCTCCTAATTATGATAATTCTAGGGCAACATGAGTGTGGCCTGAGTGGGTGAGGGAAATAAAACTACAGATTGCCAACGCATGAATTCGCATTACATACAAAAAATTCTTGGTTTATTCTTTTTTATTTAACCCAAAAATACAGAAGCCTGAGTCTTTACTACAGTTTAAATGTATGTACACATGTGCTTATGCAATGTCTCTTCCTAAACCAAGGGAAACAACAGGGATAGTAATTGTCTCCCATAGTAGTAGCATCTAAACTGCTTCCATTTTGGGAGATGGTAGGAACATTTTGTTACATGCAGTGACACTTTGGGAGATGCATGCTGGAACATTGCTGTGATGATTTGACTACATTCAGTAAGAATGATGACTCCTTGATCACTAATCAGAATGCAATTCTGCACCTTTGGCCCATGAGTGGATGCTCCACAGTGTCTCTTTCTATGTGTAATAATTTTCAGTAGAAATATCCGAGCTTTGCGTATCTGTGTGTGCAACTGTGTGTGCGTCTGTTTGTGCAGGTTTGTGTGTGGACGTATACCCAACAGGACGTAAACATGGCTGAATTCACTAATACACCTCACTAAGTTATGCCTGGGTATTTCTAGATATATAGAGCATGGGCTAAGAAGAAATGACCCAAGTGCATTTATTAGAAAGAACAAAATAGGGTGAGACATCTACACACACAAAGCTTTGGGCCTCTGGGTAGATCCTCGCCTCTGACACAACCCAGGTAAATTACAAGGGCATAACAAGAAGGAGATCAAATCCAGGTCCACTGAGGTCAGGGGCATCCTCTGTGGCTTGCAGGTGAAGGATCAGATGTGTTCATTTGATGAAAGGCCTGCTAGATACACCGGCCTCATTCTACAGGGAGCACTGTTAAGTGTCACTAGTCCTATGACCTTCAATCTCCAGCAAAAATTTCAGGCGCTCATCTCAGATAGCTCCATGTGTCTACTTCTGCTGTGCCAGAGCACCAACCATGTCCTCCAAAGCTCCAAAGAAATAGGTTAAGGGATTCACAGTCTTATTTGCCAAAGGGCAGACTTGCTCACGGAATGCTCTGCTGGTCCTGGGTGCAGACAAACATTAGAGTTCTTTCAAGAGCATTCATTTTGTATGCATTGTTGTGTCCTCCATAGAATACCTCTGATAGTCTGCTTGGACTCATAGGCCTCCAGCTGCACATATGCTGCCACTTTCTCTAGTAGAGTAACTATCATGTCATGCCAAGCGTGTCTTTGATCAATCTTTTATTTTTTCCGTTGTTATGACCAATGATGCTGCATTTGTTCTACACAGCATTACATGTTTTGTCTCATTCCGAGACCCGAGAAGCTTATCAATCTTTCATTTGATATCGTTAGGCGAAACAACTCTGCTGAATCATTTATTTGTTTCTCAAAGCATCAATGGGTGGGAGGGCCTCAAAGAAAACAGAATGACTTTGCTATTGAAATGCAGCCACCACAAACGACAGTCGCTTTCACCTGCAGAAGGTTTTTATTCATCTTTGGGCCACACACAACAGGGCGGTGCCCGGCCAATCTAAATACATCTCTGTGTTGTGCTCCACATGTTAAGCTAAATATTATGCTAAGATCCCTATTCCCTGGAAATGTTAACATATAAGTCTGGGATGGGAGATTGTGAATCCAAATACCTTGTTTTGCCTGCACCCAGGCAGCTTTGGGAAAAATTGTCTACTCAGAAACAATGCACCAGAGGATGTGAAAATAGTGGGAAGCATTATTGTAAAACAAGATAAACCTTTTGAGAATCGTGTAAGGTCAATATTTATAGGAGCTTGTACTGTCATGTAGTGACTCCTGCAAGACTGAGTGATGCTAGCAGACTTTGTTTTACGGCATCAACTTTTCATCCACCTCTGTCACTCCGGAGTGAAGAGTGGCTACTATAAATTTGAAAGCAACACCAAAATATCAAAAAGCAGTGTATCTGCTTGATGTTTTTTCCCCTCAATTACAATTAAAAATGCTCAGAAATGCAAAATGAAAGGATTGGTTGTGCCATGCTATCCACTGCAGAGTTTTAAGTGCACTGAATTGAAGTTTAGGTAGCGTTCACCTCAGGATATGCATATCTTGCAAATAAGCAAATCACTGTCTTGCACTCTTAGCTGTGTCTGTGAAGCACCTTGACAGTGAGCTGATCAGGATGTCGTTTGACATCCCTCAGTTAAATTTCTTCACACTAAATGCCTTACAGTATTACCTTTAACTCACAGCATAAGGAGCACTCCCACACACACACACACACACACACCTCCTGCTAGTGCCAGGACTATAAAAACAGCACAGTGTATGCAATAAGCAGGTTATTAGAACAGGAAATATTTTAAGGTGAGTTTGATTTGCTGTGATAAGAGGCACTAAAATGTATTTTACAGTCCAACTGGATGGATCATGTCCCTTCCATAAGCAGTGTTATCATGCTACTACACATTTGAATAGTGAAGTGATTGCTCATCGCAGACTATATCAGCTTCTCTGGTCAGACGCAACATGGAAAGGCCATGATTAAAAATTTTATGCAGCCTCAGTAACAGCCATAGCAAATGTATGCATGTTAAAACCAACATGTTCAGACATTCCTCTAGAGAATCCAGGTACCACCGTGCATATGCATTAGCAGGCTTCATCTTGACGTGCCCAGTGTCTCATAAACCGTCAGGTAGGATTTTCTGCTGTCAGACTCGAGACCTGAATGTGTTAGATCTTAGTTCTTTAAGAGTTGACTGGTTCACCATGCATGAAATGAGTTGTTTCTTCATGAAGGTGGCCTGTTGCCTGCAAAAATCTATGCCTATAAAGAACTGCAGAAACATTTCCACAGAGGTGGAAACAATACTGGGAGGAGGGGTTCATAAAGCATTACTATAGATAGCAGTTTCATCAAAATCACAGCAAGAGTGTTTTGTAATTATGAATAAATTAGTAAGAATTAAGTGGGTGTGAGGGTCTAAATTGTGTAAATCAGTAATTCACAAAATGCACCTATACCTAATTTTTTTTGCTATATTTGTCCAAACTCAGCATGACAAATGTGAGCATGTATAAATGCCAAACTACTCCAGGTGGTAAATTGTTGTAATCTTTGCCTCATCCTCTGTAGCATTTGCTCTTTTTTGTCTTTGTGCAAACACTGGTGTGATAGCCCCACAGATCGGCTGTCTGGAGCTTTTATTACATCACGTATCAAAGCTGGACTTTGGAGCAGCTGTGTTTCTGGAGGGGTCAGTTCAGAGTGCATTAGCGCACGGTGAAGGGGTGGCTTGGCTCTCTTTCAAACTTGTCTTTATCTCCAATGGTTCACTACGGCACCAGGGATCCTCGTTTGAGTGATGTCGATTTAATGGAATTTTTGTAATGACCAGATATTACATGTCCAATGAGTCAGGAGGATGGTGGGGATAACATAATTATTGCATTATTTGTTAGGTTACATAGTTTTCATATGATATCTCTCTTACACAGAGGACAGCATACTGTGGTGACGGACGACCGACGCTGAAATTCTTCAAACTCTTGAGCTTTATTGTAGCTTTCTCCACACAGCTTTTCACACAGCTTACAAATAGTCTGCAACCTATGCATCAGCAAACCTCTCTCACATCTAGCTCCTCTTGCTGCTGCACCCCAACTGAGCTAATTTCCCTTTAGCTCCTCCCAAACACTCAGTTTGCCCGCGAACAGCAGGCTACCCTTTTCAAAACCCCAAAGGCTCACGGGAGCCAGTCCCACTTCCAACTTGTCACAATACATTTTTTAAAAACATGGTCACATATTGATTACAAATGTGAGTGCTTTCTTTTATAATCGTACTAGTATTAATCAGGTTAGTATGAGGTTAAAACTAGTACTAAGCTACTGTAGTATTTTGGGCAACAAGAGAGTTCAGTGAAACTGTAAAAATTACATCAGGTTCTAGGCACTACGTAAATGTGTGGTACAATTTCCAAGATATTGTGTCAGGGGTGCAGTGAAGGAGAGGAAGGGGAGAAGGACGCCAAGTCTGTGAGAGAACCAGCGGGGTGTTTAATGAG
>JBBPDH010000144.1:6911861-6923989 GCA_037974565.1 Clupeocharax schoutedeni
CAGAGTAACAAAACCAATTTTCCTCACTCTACAGTGACATGAAATATATTTAATGACAATGAAATACAATGAAGGGAAGAGTCTGAATAAGCCAATAAAATGTAAGAAATTCACTTGGTGAGCATGTGGATGTTGCACATTCCAGCATGGGACAGTTTCCTGAGAAAATCAATTTTCAATTATTTCCCATCCATCCAAAAAATATTAATCACATTTATTAGGCTGTAAATTTATTTTTTTTAACAGTTGGTAAATTTGTATAAAAAATGCTTAAATATAAATACTACCTTAAAGCAACACAGTGCGATGGTGAGAAGAATATGTGAATATGACCAGTAACAAGTGAAGGGTCATTTACAGTATGTTACCACTTTACGGAATAACACAGTGCATTTATTATTTAATATAGAATTGAAAATGACAAACCATTATCAAATTTTAATGTGGTTTAACTGTTAATTGTGTTTTTATTTATATTTATTTATTGGTAGGATACATTGACTCCACTGAGGGTGCCATTAAGCTAAGGTTTGGGGCCTCACATGCGAAAGAGTGCCCCTGGTGGCCACTGATATTGGCACATTTTGACTAAAAAAATGTCCCTTAGACATCCCTCACCATACAACATAGGTCCCCCTTCTGTCATATAAGTGTGATCCCATCTAGGCACCACATGACAGATGGATACCATTAGTTTGGACAGTTAACCAGCTACCTGACTTCTACTCTCAGCTGCTCCTGATTAGGGGTCGCCACAGCGGATCAACCCTCTACATTTCCTTCTGTCCTCTACATATTTCTCTCACGCTCCAACTGCCTGCATGCCCTCCCTCACCACATCCATACACCTTCACATAAACCATCCTCTTCTCCTCTTCCCTGGCAGCTCCAACCTCAGCATACTTCTACAAACACACTCCATCTCTCCTAAGTGCATGTGCAAACCAATGCAGTATCACCTCTCTGACTTTTCCTCCAAAAGCTCCAACTCTTATAAACTCTCTTATAAACTCATTCTGTATCCTGTCCATCCTGTGTCAGTGCCACTGTCTCCAAACCATATCTCATAGCTGCCCCCCCTTCTGTCTTGTACACCTTCCCTTTCACTCTTTCTGGATACTTGTCTGTCACACATCACTCCTGCCAATCTTCTCCACCACACAAATCACTTCTGCCACTCTTCTCCACCCATTCCACCACAAAATCACTTCTGCCTCTTGTATCCACCCATTCAACCACACAAATCACTTCTGCCACTCTTCTCCACCCATTCCACCACAAAATCACTTCTGCCACTCTTCTCCACCCATTCCACCACACAAATCACTTATGCCACTCGTATCCACCCATTCAACCACACAAATCACTTCTGCCACTCATATCCACCCATTCAACCACACAAATCACTTCTGCCACTCTTCTCCACCCATTCCACCACAAAATCACTTCTGCCACTCTTCTCCACCCATTCCACCACACAAATCACTTATGCCACTCGTATCCACCCATTCAACCACACAAATCACTTCTGCCACTCATATCCACCCATTCAACCACACAAATCACTTCTGCCACTCTTCTCCACCCATTCCACCACAAAATCACTTATGCCACTCGTATCCACCCATTCCACCCTGCATGCACTCTTTTCTTCACCTCTCTTTCACACTTCCCATTACTCTGAACTGTTGACCCCAAGTATTTGAGCTCCTCCACCTTCGCCAGCTGTACTCCCTGCATCCTCACCACCCTCTGTCCTCCCTCTCAATCATGCACAGGTACTCTCACTACAGATTATAAATGGTTGCTGCTGGTTGGAAACCTTGCATGTCCAAACTTTTCTGGAAAAAAATGTGTTATATATATCCATCATTAATTAGAACACCTGTGTCTAAGGATGTAGGTACATAGCATTACATCATCAACCTGCATTTTTACAGAGTTTATTGTCACGTATACTCAGAAGCTGCTTAGTACTAAATACACTACGGTGTGTACAAAAAATGTACGGTCCAAAAAAAATACTCTTTGAACCAAGAAAAAAAATGTTTGAAAAAAGTTCACAGCTCAAAAAATTAGCTACTTCATGTTCATTCATTTTCGAAACAGCATCCTTCTATTTGAACCTCCTTCAATCTTTTCTTTCTATCCGTCATACCACTGAACAATCACAGACCCAAGTTACATTGAGGTTGAGAATAGATCTTACCGCTTTAGGAATGCATCATATTATGTTAAATGAACGAGATGCATGTACACTGTATATGGAATTTTTATTCAGACAAAATTTGTACAAAATGTAAACAAAGCATGTCTGTTTAAAATGTAACATTCATCTTTCAAAGTGCTCAGAAAATAACATGACTAAAAATAAACAAAACATGCGGTTTTCCCCATCTAAATCTACACCGATTTCTTCAAAAATTGAACCCAAATGTTGAAACAAACTGCCCTTTGTAGAGAGTGAACTACACTCACATGCATGTTCATAATTTGTTGTCTGATTTGTTCAGTTCAGCGTTTATGTAAAATAGGAACGTGTTCAATGAATGCTGTTAACTGAACGCATTCAACACTGTCATCACAAGGGTGGTATTACTGAAAAAGCCAAAAGTATGCAAAAAGCCTGTGTATGAGCCAGTGAAGTGATCAAGGCATTTACATGTCCAAATCTATATCAAACAGTGTAGCCAGTATTGAGCTGACCCACATATTTTAATCGCATTAAACTTAGGCTGACTAAGATCTTAGTCAGACTGGTACAGCTGCACCAAGCTGTTTTTGTGTTCATAGCTTAGTTAGACTAGCACACTCGCTCTGACTAATATCTAACCACTAATGTGAACGCAATGGCAGTGTTTTTAACCTGCTCTTTGCAACACAAAGTATTGCAGATTTTTAGCTATTTCATCCTTATTCATTAGCTATTTCAACACCTGAATCCAACACATGAACTGATTACCATGTCCCTCAAAAACTGGATGAGGTGTTTGAGCATGAGATAGTTAAGCTCTGGAGTGCCAGGAGCAGCATTAAGGCAACTCTACAGACCTGTAAACCATGCACAGAATTTACATATATAAGATGAAAGTAAAATTACTTAAGTAATTTTTTGGAATTTAGTGACTCACACGAGTTCTAAGAGGTTCCAAATGAGAAGCACTTCAGAGGCGTCAGTACTACCTAGTTATACTGGTTGCCAGTGCAAATTTTAAAAAAAATAATGACAAACAGCTCACACTTTCTTATTCAGAGAAGGACAATGTGCTGTGCTACAATGGAAACCCTGTTGTTTTTGTGCACAGGATAGGGCTGACAATGGGCCACTGATAATATATATTTCTTTTTCAGTAATATTTTTAAATCTACTTTCTTGTGCTTTCAGCATTTGAGATGAAACTAGGAGAATTTTTCATTATGACATCCTAGATTATTGCCTGCAATGAGTTATCCCCATTCTCTATATTGCCTCAACAAAATTGACTTTTCCTGTTGGAAGAGGAAATGTGGACTCAAGGCCACATGGTTTCATTAATATGATTATTAGCACCATATCTCCCACTCTTATCTAACTCTTCAGGAAATTACAATCTTAGCAACTACTGTATAACTAATTTGCAGACACAGGGGTAATGTACAGTAAACGATCGCTGCCATCAAGCCCCGTCAAGGGCAAGTCTTAGTGTAAGCTTTGGGTGGAGAAGATCCTCTGAAAAATCCTCCAAATCTAGCCACGCATGCAGGATGAGATGGCCCATTCCCTCTCCCTAGCAGCAATCTCATGACAGGTACTGCAAATGCCCCGCAGCAGAACACCAGCCCAGATTCCCGGGCATTTGCATATGCGCTCGACTTCTTAGAGTGTTAGCTTGAACGCCTTGTAAAGATCAACTCACCAATCACACAGAGACTTACAATTTTAATTCATGGCAATCCTCGCGGATGCAGGCCTTACTCTCCAATCTGGTACGGAACTTTACTTTCACTGTGCCCTTTATGCAGCGCTATTGACAGTGTTGCTCATCATTTACCTTAAATTAGAATGGCTACTATTAACAGTAGCAGTGACTTTAAAGGTCACACGCTTCCAGCAAACGAAAGCTCAGGGGAATCATCAAAGCAAAGTTTTCCACAAAGTCAAAGGATACACCTATAACGTGTATATAGCTCAGTGAATTGAAAAGCCAAAAGATAATCTGCCTCAGAAAGCATTAGCGGAAGGTCACAGGTGTTAAACAAAGTGTGCAGTTTCACTATGGCCATCAACTAAATCTGGTATTGTTATACGCCCATTACAGCAAGTATAGCTCTGTAATCCTTTGAGAAAAAGCTGAGGTGATGTTACACGGGCATTATGTTGTGCCTATCCATGCAAATACTAGGTAATATGTCTCCTTGTGGGTGCGTTTTAAATCCCAGATTAGAAACATATCTATTTTATTACAGCCCACATCTTATTTCAAGAGCATTTTCATTGTCTGCACTTCCTCTTTCTGAAAGTTTTATGAGCTCTGGTTAATGCTGATTAACATTTGTGCTTTTTAGTTTTGTTTTGTATAAACACTTTCCTAAACAGATTTTCCCTCCTTAATTCCCCAAGTGAACCGTTCCAACACGTACGACAGTCACACCTTCTCCAGTTTTCCTTTTTTGGAAACTACAGGCCATGCGGGGGTCCTCTGGAGAACAAAACTGCATCCAACAGAACAACCACATTTAGCAGTCAGAATGTAATTAGCTAAAACCTACATGATACTTTATTCTTTAACCTTGTAGTTTCATGCACATTTTGAGTGTTTATTGTTGTTCTGTCTTTCCATAATAATTTTTTGAACATTGTGTTTTATAAGCATACATAATGTTAATGTAAGAACTAGCAGCTTTTGGTTAAGTCCAATATAAACAGCAAGGCTAATCTAGACTGTTTGGGCTCAGATATTATAATCAAGGGCATGTTAACTTGAAATGGCAAACACTTAAATTTTGGAGGGTTGAGTGGTTTTAAGTTTTTAAGTATGTAAACATATATTGGTAAATATAAATTCAATTTAAAACAGCTGAACACACATATTCATATTCAAGAATATGAAGGAGGATAAAGCTGATTTAAAATGTTTTAGTAATAATAAAATCATTAGTTATATTATAATTATATTATATTATAATTATAAATTACATTCTTTTTCTTTTTTGCTTTTTATTTATGCATTTTGAATGACATGTGAGGTAATAGTAAAATATTTGATAATCAGTTTTTACAGCAAATATCATTGAGGAGGATTCAGTGAGCAGGGAAGGACGGGAAAGACAAATGTGTTGTTAAGCATTGGTATTAAAAAAATGAATATATTTTTAGAGAACTTATGAGTCAGTATATAAGGAGTTCATACATACGCGCGCGCACACACACACACCCACACACACACACGTATATGTGTATGTATGCTAAAACATTTCACTAAAATGTGTGCTTGTGTGTTGAACTCAACCATGTGGGTTGCAGGTGCAATCTATAGAAAGCTCTTAAGGCTGCAAACACCTACCTAATATACTCTTGCTTATTGTTAAAAATAAATAAAACGGGAAGCACGGTAGCTCGCATGAGTTCACCTTTATAAACACATACATAACATTAAGCTATACAAGTCACGAAAACACATTTCAGTTGAACTGACCCAGAATGTATGGCTTAGAAACACACCGCAGGCCCCATTGTTTACCCCGTTTGAAGATTTTTAAAGGCTGAGCTATAACTTGAACAATTCATAAGGTATCAATAGAGCTGCCCCATTTTCCATTCATAGCAGAGCTTGCCAACTTTGAGGGGATATTCTTAGCTGTGTTGAAAGCACAGACCAAAATAACAATGCATGGGGCATACGGCTGAGAGCTGTGCTGATTAGTCTCCTGATACAGGCCATTGCGCTTAAGAATTTTGTGTGGAAAAATACTAAGTAAAAAAAAATAAAAAAAGGCTCCTGAATATCACACTCATTCCACAAAGTCTGTAAAGCATTGCGTCTGAAAATCAGACTCTGTTGCTGCAAATCCAGGCCAGTGCTAGTGGGCAAGAACATCGCTTTCAAAAAAGAGAAAAATAACTTCTTTATTCATGATTTTGTTTAACATCACACAACTTTGGGCTGACTACGTCTAATATGAGAGGCTCTCCACACACACCTAAGGCACAATAAGAATCAAGTGTGATAGGAACGTGATTTGACATATTAATCATGTTTTTTTTCTCTCAGACACAACTCTTTTATTTCCCCAGTACACCTGGGCTTTGACTGGCATGTAATTTCAAGCTGGTTACTCGGAAAATGTAAATTCTGCCGGAATAAGTGTTGAAGGAATAGCATCATTTTGACAGTGACCACTCTTGAATGATTACAGGTCGATAAGATTGTGTTGCACTTCTGGATTACAGTTATTTGAGTGCCACCTGAGCTGAGGCTTGAGTGACACACGGGGTGAGTGACATGCGGCGATAGGCTCCGCGTCAAACCCTTAAAACAAGACATAATCACACTATCTCTGCTGTCCATGCATACTTATGAGCCAAAGCACTAAAGCCGCTATCATACATATTACTTCTTATAGCAGCTCTTAGGAGCACCTCATTGGTCACATTCAGCGCTTTGAATAATTACCAGGATTACTCAACCTCAGCGGGATGCTTTGTCATTTATTACAAAGCCTGAACAAATCACATGTGCCACTCACCTAAAGGGACAGTTCACTCAAAATGTTAACGCTGTTATTAATGACCGAATGCCAGGAGGGACCAATTAGCATTATGTGCATGGGGTCATGCTAAATGGTCCCCATTGGTTTTCACTCATTGCTAGCCACATTAGCATTTACAGGTGATTAATTATTTTTACAGCAAACGAGAACAATAGCGCTAAATCGTAAATTGTTAGTTTATAGACTTTTAGAGTTTTCATCTGATGTATTGTGATAAACAGCCCTGCTGGATTAAATTCCTAATTTAAGTCTTTTGATATAGGGCTTTCACTATGAGTTAAGTAATGTGCTCATTATTCTGTTTTTTATTAATTGAGAAGTTGGTCTAATTTTGTAGAACTCTCACAATTTGGTCACTGATTTTAACAAATTGTGTTATAAAACTAAAAACAACATTACAATTTGATTTAATGTTAAAGTCATGGAAATAATGCTTAAAATATGCAACAAAAATAAGACTTCCTAACAAAAAAGTTAAGGAATATGAAACTAACTGACGTCACACTGCTCTATACCATTTGCCAACAATTAAGTTGTAAGTTTTTGAACAGGTTATGAAAAATTACCATGTCATTCCCATGTCATGCCACTAAAGGTTATGGAAAATTATCATGTCACTAAAGGTATCATGCTTAGCCTAGGAACTTTGGCAGCTATAATATTGTAAGCCTGCCCATTTCTTACATAGACTAGGAGATATTAAGTGATGAACAATGTTTAGGTGGTTGGTGTAGTACAGTGAGAAAACAAAGGGCATCCATCCAGCAGACTGATGTTCATTTCCACGGCAAACACCACACCACAGTGGTAAGACTGTTTGGGACTGACTCCTAACACTACATTCGCTTATATCTGTAGCTTTATAAAATTTTAAGTTGCTAAGGATAAGATTATCTACCACATGCATAAATATGTTTATACCAAGGGAATGACAAGTTTATCTGTCTGACTCTTGTTTTCAATACTAAATGTTTGTTTAGCTTACACACTGAGAATACAGTCGAAACCTCAGGACAACGTCAGTCCAGATAACCTGTTCAGCTCATGCACACAAATATATCAAATGTAACAAGAGCATGTGGTAGAAGAATCTGGCTGTGTGTTTAGTAAATCATCTAAAATAGCAATGACAACATACTACTAAACAAAGTTTTAAAAAGATTAATTTCTTTCCATATTGTTGCTCAAAGTCAAAGTGTCATCAAAGTGTCATCCTACCCATGCACTAGTAGGTAGAGAGATGAAATGGTGAAGCTCGGGTATCACAGAGCAACAGACATAAGACATTGTGCAACATACAAAACAGTGTAAATAAAGAAGTATGAATAAATGTAAGAACTAGGCCTGTCCCGAGTGTGTGGACTGCTCTCTCTATATATAAATAAAGCTAAATTTGCAATGACTGAAAAAATGTGCAGCATAGAAAACCTGTAGAAACAGTATAATCTCAGTATAGACAGGATAACAGTATAAAACAAGTATAAATAGCAGCTTAAGTATGTATTCTTAATGGCGTGTACATGCCTAAGAATTATACAAACAGTATAAACACTACAGACAGTATAACCAGTATGATTATAAAACAAGCATCTAGATGAACAGAAATCAGACTCAGTCAGACTCATCTCTCTCTGCATCTGATAGCATAATAATAGCATATCTAATATTAACACTCTTTTGATCACTGTGAGTCAAAAACATCATGAGTGCTAGTAGTGGACAATATTTATACTGCTTAGCTTGGCTTTAGAATTAACTGCAGAAACCATATGCCATTTAAATTGCAAACATTTAGCAAATGTAATCTTTGTAATTGTGTATTCATAATATATTATATACATATCCAGTTTACAGACAATCTTTCATAATTTTTTTTATCCTAAAGCTATTTTCACACATGCTTGTGGTTATTCAGATGTATTAAAGACACTTGAATTCAGACTCAGAATGCAGCAACATTGAAGTGCAGGTTATAGCTTAGAATGAGTCACATTTGGGAAACATTTCCAGACGTGTACTTTATGATCACAGCAGTCATTGTGTTCATCAACATGACTTACGGGGGATATTTATGTAGCCTGCTTCAGAATAACAAAAGTACACTGTGAAACCACTTCAAAATACGCTGTGAATAATCAAATATATCAAATATATCATATTGATTAGCATGCTGTGAGGCATGGTGCATGGTTGCATTAAGAAAATGAGCACAGCCAGCTAAGATGTTTACCTTGATGTGAACATCACTTGCTTGGAAGGTACATAAACAAAACCTTAACCCAGCTAGGCTCCCCACATAATAAAAAAACCTTTAAACACCTCCTTACATTACACCTCCTTACCTTCTCAAGTAATGATAAATAGCAAGTAATGATAAAACACACAACAATTATGTAGATACATAACATATTCAACATAACATGACACTCTGCTCTCCCAGTGTTCTATTTCAAATCAAAGTTACTAATATGTTAACTTGGCCCTGCTTTGCTCCTGTAGTACCATCAAGTCTTGGGAAGGCTTTACTGTAAATGTTGAAGCTTTGCTGTAAGGATTTGCTTGCATTCAGAAACAAGTACAAAAGTGACCATTCATTGGCCACTGTGACCATAGGCTCACGTATGGTCACGTATATTGCTCATTTCAATGAAAATACTTTTCAATGAAGATTACACTGTATTTACAGTTACACTGTGTAACTACACTAATTATATACACTAATTGCTGTCTACTTCTGTTCTGCATTGTTGTACACATAACTCTCTGCTCTGCATTTTTGCCCTTGCAACTTTCTGTTGCTAGAATACAGTGATTGTCATGATACTATATTCATTTTGACTTCTACTGTAGCTATGTTGTCCTGACTGCAATAAGTGTCTTGTCTTTTGTTTTGTTGCTCTTGTGTTTTTCTTGCACTTTCTTTTGTCCCATCTGCACTCGTGGTCTTGTGGTGTTTCGGTTTCTGCTCTTGTGTTGCACCATGGTCCTGGATGCATGTTGTTTTGTTTCACTGTGTACTCCGTGTGGATATGGTTAAAATGACAATAGACCTACTTGATTTGAGTCATTACAGGGACTTCCTGAATAAATTTGGTCATGCTGTTCAAGGCTTTTCAAACATAACATAATTGTTTGGCATATGGAATGTTTTTAAAATGCTTCTTATTAATGCAAACAAAACTAGTATGTTTTTGTTTTATTTCTTGAATATTGACGTATTTTCAAAAAATCTCGGAAAAATGTGTCATAGAAGAATGTTAAAGCAACAACCAACGAGAGCTTGTGTGATTGTGCTTATCTCTACCTAAAAACACACAAAGGTGATTGTGGTGAAACCTCATATAGCTTTAATGTTATAAATACACAATGTGATTCAAAAATAAAATTATAGTATTAGTAATAACCCTAGAGTTTTAAATGTTTAGGACTACACATTGTGTCCTTCGCTTCCAACAAATCATTAAACTCCCACTGAGGACACACATATTTTAGCTATGTGGGACTATGCAACAAAAAACAAATGTTTAGGAGAAAAGTTAATCATGAAGGACTATTCATCTTTGGATCAAATACGCATACAAAGTGGTCTTTATTAAAACCATCAAGCAGTTGTGTGCAATGTATGCAATGTATTTACAAACCCTCACCCATTAGTTAGGAACATTCTGACACATTTCACCATAATGTTGAACACCAGTGGTAGAATTCCCTCAAAAATCTCATAAATACCCATTTAACATCTCAAACTACACAGACTCCTCTGACTTCCTACAACCTTAAAATGAATGTGTTATTTTTGTACATGTCCACTGGGTCATATGTTCTTTAACACAGTCATGAGTGAAAGCTCTCTAAAATACACACATCTCTTTAAATGACCTAATATTTCTTTATGTCTGCCCTCCCAATAATAGCATTCTATTATATACTGAAATACTACTCATCTTTTATTGGGTCTAATGAAAAATGACCAAAATGTGTATCAATCAATCATGTTTTATTGGTGAGGTAATATACCTTTTGAAATGATAAAGAATATATTAGGAGTCAAAGACTCTTTATTTTTTTAGATTTAAAGACACTTTATTCAAATATGCACATTGATTGACAGAAATATATATTAATGTCCTGCTAAGAGAGAAAAAACGAAATAATGAAATGCTTTGACCTCTCTCCAGCTTTTGGTTGAATTACACATTTACTGTGGATTTAATGTGCTGTCTCTGTGTCCTGAAGTCCTGAAGTGTTAAAAGAGCTGAAATCTCTTCTTGGAACATACACCTCCAATTTCTCACTCTAATAAATAAAACTTGTACTACAAAAGTAAACATGCCTGTTTACAGGGGTAGGTTCATTCAGTTTGAGCATGTGGCATCACTATAGCAAATATCTGCAAATGTGTTGATGTGTAAGTTTACATGAAATTTTAAAAGAGGCACTTATTTTTCATAACTCTATTTTTATTACATAAGTTAAAGGCAATACAACCGAACTAGATTCCCTACAAAACAATGAAAACCAAGATGTATTAATCCTTGTATCCTCCTCCAAAAGTAAACCCCTCTACCCTCTAACCTAACCACAGTTGCAAAAGGAAGAAGATGCTTTCTGAAATGCTTTTAAAGGATCCTGTCTGTCAGAGAGCCGGCTTGAGTTACGCAAGAACAGAAATAGCACAAATGCACAGTGATTTATGCATATCTTATGGTGCATTCTCTGCCCTGAAACTCCATTGTCTTTATAAATCCATCTATTCCATGCTGTCGTGAATCAGAGGGTTCAAAGGAGCACATATTGGCAGGGGATAAACATGCCAGGGAGCTTTTCATTGAGCTCCACTGATTCATGTCTACAGTAAGACAAGCTCGTTCAGCACCTCCCTTCTTTTACCCTTACCATGCATCAGCAACAGACTGCAGTCAACAGATACGTTGCACAGACACAGCATGTTCATAAATCTTTGATGACGAACCATTGCGGCAGAGAATTAAGCTAGACTAATTTGAGTGTTGAGCCACATTCAAACCCCTTAACACAGACCTAATGACCTGTGTGATCATGTCACAATGAGGGCAATAAGTATTTGCACAAGAATTCCAATGTGCATGGACTGCTGGTCTCTGGCAAATAAAAATCTTGGATCTTGAATTTTACAAAAGTGTATTAGACATTTAAACAGATGACAATTAAATTTTTTTTAAGTTATTTTAAAAATCATTGGCACTGCTTTTAAGAAGCTTTTTCACTAGCCACTGCTATTCAATCACTAATCAACCACCATTCTAGTAGTTATTTTTTTAGATGTGGAACAGACTAGGGCTGGTCGATATGATCAATAGTGTGGTATATTGTGGTATGAAGCTGAAGCATGTGCAGTA
>JBBPDH010000144.1:6935978-6953402 GCA_037974565.1 Clupeocharax schoutedeni
AACACAAGACACCTGGAAAGCCCCAAAACTAAATCAAAACAGTGGCCCCTACTGGCCACTGGTCGAGCCGTGACAGTGGTCCTCTTACCAGGAAGAAGAACATTTATTTCTGTATATAAATATGTATTTATTTATTTGTTTATTTTTTTGTTTTATTTATTATTTATTTCTAGATTTGAGTTACTTCTGGGGGAAGCTGAAGGCTGAATCATTATTTTATGTACTGGTGTGTCCTAGTTTTACAGTATTTGACTATTTACCTACAGGAGCTGAAGTCTGCAGGAAACATCTGCATCTCTAGTCATTATAGCGATCTCTGCCTATATAGTACAAAAGTGAACTGCGAACTGTGAGTGTTCATGAAAAAATAAAAAACAAAAAGATACATGAACAGGAAAAACAAAATCAAGCCACCTTTAGCACTTTCAGTAAATTATTTGAATCAGTGAAAACGATGAATTATTTACTCAGGCCTCATCTTAATATGGAAAACACTGCAGAGCACTTGCATAAAGCAATTGGTTTTGAACCATAAAGTTCATGGTGGTGTAGCTATAGTCTTCAAAATGCATTAAAATTATATTGTATACCTAATAACTTTCTTTCAAGACTTATCTTTGTAGTCCATCAAGATATCATCTTTGGGACCATTTTACGGGCTCCATGCGCTTAAAAGCATTGTGCATAATTTAGCATTTTTTAAACAATTGATTTCAGCTCATTCCTGGATGTCCACCCCCATTCCCCCAATAACCACCCTCCCTCCCCCACAATCTTTAATCAGGTGTGCTGCGTATCTCCTCCCTCTCGCCACATGGACGTTGCAGAGGAAACTTGAAATTGAGTTTTCACACAATGTGAAAGGAAGAGGGCCACATTGGTTTGTCAACAGTGGCTGCCTCAGATTCATTGTGCCCACACCTGGTGTTCTAATTATTTTTACACTGTTCAATTTCTGCCCCTGCCCTGGGGTTTTCAAAAGTTATACAACACTGAACATTGGTTTCATTTCTCTCTTCAAGGAAGTCTGACTGCAGCCAGTTCCCCTGATGCTTTCTTGTTCCTTTCTCTGCCTTTCTCACTCTTTCTCTTGCTTGCTTCTTTTTTTCTCTTTGCATCTATCCACCTTTTGTTACTCTCTTTATGTCTTTGTTTTTTTTCCAACAATTCCATCAACTCCTCCATTCTTTTCTGTTATCTTTAAAGATCTTCCCCACTGGTATCAATCTTCCCCTGGTCTGAGAAACATACTGATCAGTGCCCTCAAAAACCAAACCACTGGATGATTACAAAGAACCGCAGGAAGTGTTTTGGTGTTTTTATATTAATAGTTTCTCTGTTATTTTTACAACCTTCATCTGTCATGAATGTTGCTGTAATGTTGTATAGTAATTTAGATGTATTTCTTGGTTTGCTGATTTGCTCATTTTGAAATACCTCCACATATACCCACATCTTAACTTCCTTTAACTTTAATTTTAAAATAAAATCAAAGACAGAAGCTATTGATATGGATTAGCATACATTTCATAAAGCGTGTGATCAGTTTGTGTTTTTAACTATATATATTTAGCAAAAATATTTAACAGCAGAACCTATTTTGGTGCTGTATAGAGCTATGGTTATTTTTCAGTGTACATCAAATTGTAAAGTACAGAAACTGGGACAACCTTAAATGTAGTGAAGTTGTAATAAAATGCAGGGTGGTGCATTTGTTTTGACACTCTGTGTCATCTGGTCTGAAGCATCCAGCATGTGGTAGCCTGTAATCTAAGGCTTTTCATGTGTGAATATTTTATATATTTCAAATATATGTTTTGTTAATATGGAATCTGTATATCAAACTCTTATTTCAGGAACAATCTGGAGCAGACAGTGAACGTCTTATTTTGCAGTTAAAAGTCATGTCATGGATATCAATAATAATGGATGTAATAAAGTGCACAAAATGTAATAAGAAACAAAATGCTTGCCAGCAGGTACACTGCTGTTCAATGAAGAATATTTTGCGATCTAATGACTTTGCAAATACATCAAAACAAAAAAAAATGCCTGTATGAGCAGAATACAGTAAAGCAAAAACATGGAGATTAACATTAATCTCCATTTTCATTTTCCTCAAATATGACCTCAAATAATTCCTTCAAAGTAGCAGCCCTAAATGCTTTGTAATGCAAATCATTTGTAAGGCTAAGCAACAGCCTGGTTAAACCTCCACCCCTACCCAATCCCCAATACATCCATACGTCAGCATTAAAGCCTTTTTTTTTTAGATATATACATTCATATTCATAACAGAATCATTCTGCTTTCATAATATTCCTCTAGGTCTCCTCTATGACACTCTTTATCACTCTGAGAAGCAGGTTCATCCTCTCTTTGCTCTTTATCGCAGGCCCCAGAGCAATTATTCTCCCACAGGAAGCCCAAGCAGGGCCCCAGCGCTGCCATTCCTATCCACATATAACAATAATTCTAAAAGGGAGGAAAACATGACAGCAACCTCACATGTCACTCGGCCGACTCTCTCTGCTCTCGCTCGCTCTCTCTATCTCTCTCTCTTTTGAGTGAATACTGGTGCGTTTTTGCACTAATAAAAAAAAAGTAATGAAAAAAAAAAATGTGAAGCTCACTCGACTCAGGGCCTCTGGATTGTCACTCCAGCATAGCGAGGGGTATTTTATCACAGCCGCAAAGGTAAAGGCTTACAGTGGGTCGCATTTGGGTTGGAGGGCGAACAAAGACAGAATCAAATTTGATAAAGAACTTGAGAAGACAAGGCACAGTGGGATGGAGATGAACTGTGACTGCTGCGCTAGAAAGGGATGATGGGATTTTGTGTGCGCCCCCCCCCCCATCCCAACGAAGGTGTTCTTGATGTATTTCAGTGGAATAAACACAATGTCTGTTTTCAGCTTGTTTTTTTTACTTGTTTTCCTCACACAAAAAGTGCAAATTGCTTCAGCACAGATTAGTCTATTCATAGCAGATATTTGAAATTAACCACGAGCCCAAGTCTAACGAGACTGATCATGTGTTGGTCTGTGCACACTCCAGAGTGGTACATTTCAGTGGAAAAGGTCATAGCTCTGTGATGGATTACACTGCCGTTTTGTCACCTATGTGGCTGGAATTTCAAGATGAAATATATGTCTAATAGCGTGCATTCGCCATGCCAAAAATGTTTGAATAACCTGCGTGATGCACATTATTCTGAAGAGTGCTTTTGGCTGAAATGAGAGAATATTTATCTGTTGTGATCCTCGATAACACACTCAATAGGAAGTACTGAATATGCTGTTTGAATTACAGAACAAACTCAAGAACCTACAGCACAGTATCAGGTATTTTCTGCAGTGTGTGTGCAGGTCTGTCCAATAGCATATAAGAAACACGTGTCAGGCTAAGGGCTTAACCTTTCCCTTTCTTAGCCTGCTTTAAATGGCCCAAAGAAAGGCTATTTACACAAAAACAAATTCTTTGCAGTTTTGAAAGCTGAGAAAATCCGAGGGCATTCTAAACCTTTAGAAAAAGCCTAATGATTTAAGTAAAACAAAAAAGGGGGCTGTAATTTGAATGTACGTTTCATTCCATATAATCATGTTCTATTTAAAGCTCAACAAGTACTGCAGTGCAGTTCTTCTTTGGTTGTAAACAATAGGGTTAAACTCTTGAAAGGCCAAACTGAGAGCTACTTCACAGCTACTGTGCCATACGAAGAACAGAGCTTACCTAAACGTATCTAAACTTCATGTATAATAAACATGTTTTAAATTATTTTATTTAGATATTGTAATTTTAAAATCTATATAAATGCAAATGTGATTAAAGAAGAATAGCAACAGGATCTAACTAAATATTAGATGCTGCTCACTAGTGAGTTGTGCTCTTTTTAGAACTGGTCCGTGGGCTACTCATGTAGTCCTTGGGGGTACCCTGGTGCCCATGGGCACCACGTTGGTGACCCCTGCTCTAGACCTTCGCTGAGAGTATAAATTGCAGTCATACCAGTGGGTTTCTGTCAGATCGTAGACTCCTGGTTCAGCCGGTGGTCTGGTGGTTACGGAGTTGTTATTGATCTGGTGGTTAGGGAGTTGCCCCTGCAATTAGAAGGGTGTGGGTTTGAATCCCAGGACTGCTTGTGGCAACACTGAGGTATCCTTGAGCAAGGTACCATCCACACACACTGCATCACCGGACACCCCCTGTTAGTGGTGACTATAAGGGGCCCCTTTTCATTTTTTATACTTTAAACAGTGGCAGCTCTAATGTATGGTAATGTTATATGTTCTGTAGGTGTTAATATGTCTGGATGCCATATTTTAGGGTTAGTGATAACACGTTACCACTGAGCCGCAGAGAGGTTAGCTCGAGGCCCCATTTACACTTCAAGCAGCTCTAACTAATGCCAATTGATTGCTTCCTTATTAATGATCAAAACAACAATTACAAACAATTTCCTTAATTAAACTGAATGATCTAAGGGCTAAATATAGGCATATTTTCTGATGTGCTCTATGTACACAGCTGCTGAAGTAACTCTGAACCTTGAAAATGGGCTTGGTCACGAAAGACATTACAGTGGCAGAGTAAAAAATCTGTTTAAGTACAAAATTAATGTACCATCTACACTCTCAAACTAACACAATTAAGTCTAGTTAAGGCTAAACTTAATTTTTCACCCCCAGAATCCACACTTTGTTCTGAAATCAGCTAATGGAGCTGGCCTCCTGGCTAACTAACAGCAGACTTAGACACACATATTTCATTTTATATCTGACCTGTACTTTAGGGTCTTAAAGTCTATTTATGAACAGAAAATTAGACACCAAACCAGCCTTAGATAATTCCCTTTTTAGCTGCTGGCTGGAGCAGAGAGGGCAGTTATCATAAATATTACCTTTTTATACGGAATCAACATGAATAAAACAGAAATGTGAAATATATTCTGTTAATAATCCATGCTGTTGGTGGTCACTTCATTTCTTAGAGTAGAGAAGCAGTAATATGGCTCATTTAGCATCACAGGCTACCTAGTTAGCAATGTTAGCAGCACAGTAGCACAGTCCAGAGCATGAAAACATTCTCTCTTGTTGCTTTAGGTTCACAAGACATAAGGCTCTTGAAGCCTGCTGTTTATTATGATCAATACTCGGCCACGATCAACCGATTGAAAAGTTGTTGATACATTATTTGGGGGTGGGATATAGCACACATAGTCAGAGTTGGAATCATGTCAATACCTCAAAAAATGTAGGAATAGAAGTGGCCTCACATTTCAGACATAAAAATAAAACTAAAAACTACTAATTCATCACTGGCTCATTACTATCTAGCTTATTATACACTGGTTGATCTATATAGTTCTTCAGTGTTCTACATTTTGTCTTGATAATGAAAACATGTAATATTGGAAGTTGTTATTCATGCAGTTATATAATAGGAAGGCTCTGGATTGATGTTTCCAGAGCAGCGGGTTGCCAACTTGACCTTGATCTGCACCTAGCCGTTTAGTCTTTGTGAACAGATTTCTGATGTTCTCTTGTCTGCAGAATAATTGTCTAAAAGAAGAAACGTTAAACATATTCATTCAATTATACCAAAGGTTCGGAGAAGTGTTAAATCAATGCACTTTTTAATGAGAGATTACAGTGATAACAAATTGAGCTTTTTCTCCATGAACTCATGGTGTAGAAATCAGCACGGTGTAGAAATCAGCACTGACCCTCTGCCTGACAAACAGGCAGAACAGCTGGAGAGCCTAGGGAAAACAGCAGCAAAAACTTGACTGGTCACACTGTAGAGCATAATTACACAGCAATGGATGCAAGAGTGCCATGAAATGCTTGTGAACACTGTTTTTATTTACAAATTTACAAATGGTGAAGCAACGACTACAGAATGAAGACATCTCTAGAACATGTATGTTTTTCAGAAGCCCGGGACCGAGCATAGGTAGGAAGTTGCAGCATGAGTTGACGAGTGTATTTGTCTCGCGTGCGTTTCCTCCATCCACTCCATGCCACTGTGTGCACACAGCGTGGCAGAAGCAATTAAAACAGTGGCACAAGCTTACAGGGGTTTTATCCACTGTTGGCAAAATCATTTATTCATGCACTCGCAAAGTCAGCACTGAAGAGGCAAGCAATTTGGAGCCACTCCAGCCCAGTGGCGAATTCTCTACACTTCTGAATCAAGATTACAGGGATGGGGGGTGGGGGTGGGGGGTGTAACGCATGAGTAGCCCAAGACCTTGCTGTTTATAATGAAAGAGCACTGCCTGGCACTGAGAAAGGTGATGACTTGTCACTGGGTCAACTATTCATGCAAACAACTGCACAACAGCACTGGGCCATACAGGATCACTTCATGACATGACACGATGAAATAAACACATTTACATACATACATCTATTCAATTTAGTCAACGATTTAAAAGAAGGGCACTTCAGCCAATCAGAACAGAGATCATTTACATAGGTTAATCAGACTCAAAGAAATAGTGAAAAATAAAGGGACTGTTTAGTTTCAGAATGGACATATGGACAAATATAATTTATATACATAGGTATATAAATGACACAAAAAATAATCTATACATAAAATAAAAATAATACTACATAAATTTCCATGGGGAAAATTACATTGTAGGATATATGTCCTTTAAAAAAGGACACGCCTTAAACCCTGGGAAATTAACAACATAATAAAGAGCCCATTTAAATTTCATTGAAGCATGTGGGTATGTAGGACTACATGCCTTTGACCGAGTGCCTTTATCAGGTTAAGTAGCCTAAATAACCAAGGTTGATTTAAGACATGAATTACCCCACTGAGCAGCTTTGCCAGATTGTTGATTACATTTTTTACATTTCCCAGCCAGCCTTACAATCATAGAAATCAATGCAATGCTAATTCTGTTACTGAGCTCACATGCACTCATTCTTCCCCTTACCAGTAGCATTTAGCTGTAATTACTCCTGGGCCAGAGCTGCCGCTGTGTTTGATTCAGTCTCTGCAACAGCCAAGCACCACATCTGCACAAATCAGATTGAACTTGGACTGAGAAAAAGAGAGGGCAAACACACATTTCCCCTCTTCCTAATCTTCAATATGTATAGGATTTTGTTTTGAAGCCTGAGATGAAAGGAGCTGCACGGAAAAAGTGGTGCAGCACGGGTCATGTGACCAGCCATCATCCCAGAGAAGAGTCTGTCTGAGACAGCTATAATAAATCAAAAGAGGTTGCAAGAGTCAGACCGGCTAGGCCAGTGTCATATTAATGCCTTGGTGTTTTTAAACAAGGGAATCTGCAGGGTTTGTCATGACTCTGTCATTCTATGCAGAAGTAAAGAAATGTGTGGCCATACGGGTCGTTTTAGAGAGTCTTAAAAGAACAGTCATATTGGTTTACTCGTAGAGTGAGTAGTGTGCCTGGTTTCAGACATACACTCTTAAAAGTGAAAGGGTCATTGGAGTGAAGCCCTAGAGGAACCCTAATGAACTTTGAATGAATCGTTAACGAATCACTTTTGTACATGAGATGGGTCTGGAAAAACCTTTAAAGAGTTTAAATAACCTCCATACTTAAAGGCGCATGGTTTCAGATCCATGCCTTTCGAAATAAAGGTGCTAATGTTCTTGGAGGGATGCCAAAGAGCAGCTGTGTCAAATCTTCTCACCAAATGGCTGGTGTGGCTGATGGTTTTTAATCCAAAAAAGATGCATGTGTTCCAACTTTGTTGAGGAACACTTTGTTGCTGCCCTTTGCAGATAAGACTGGGCACCCCTGCCTGAGAGGAACCCTACAAAATGTGTGAAGTCTGAAGACTTTTTTTTAAGCTGAAGGAACTCTCACATCATTCTGAAGAATCTTTTGGGGACTTTTATTTGAAGGAACATGCAAGGTCATAAACAAGTACACTGTACATGAATACATTTCTGTACGTGTTTTCTCAACTCTAATACCTTGAGAGGGTTATATTAAGCTTAAAAATTGAACTGCATGTGTCAGGGCGCAGGGGATTCCGACAAATAAGAACCATGTTGGCTCATCAGGACTGGAGGTGTGTACCTCTGCTCCAAAATCCTAAATGCCCAAGGAACAATTTCCTCCAGGATAAATAAAGTTTTCTGATTCTGATATATTCTTTTTATTTTAGTCTTAATGTCCATTATTGGTGAGACCGTTTGCAAGGTTTAGTATTTTCCCTGGTTTCACACCTTGATCCAGTTCCTTGGCTAATTATCAAGTTAATTATCATGCCAAGTTGGGAAAACACTTAACTTTACAGTTCTGTCAAATTCGCTTGGGACTGGAATCGAGTACTCTTGTTATAAGGAGCAGCTTTTCATCAAGCATCTCTTGTTAGCCTTTCCAAGCCTCTTAGAATTCTTTGTTTTACAGAGTGTGAGGTTATTGGCATGACTTTAATTTTGAGAACAAACTTCAACAAAAACATGTCAGTGCCTTTTTCCATTCAGCTTCGCATAATTTTGATCAAGCAATGAAAACTCCCAATGAAAGAGTTTGCTATGAAAGAGTTTGTCACACCATCATTATTGTATCTGCCCTGATCAGTAACACAGCAAAATATTTCAACATTGAGATCTCTAGCATTTCATCTTTTTTCCTTTGCTACTAGAAAAAAGATAGGCCTTGGTGGGAAGTAGACTGCAAGGTCACCAATTCCTATCAACATATTCAAATATTAATTGTAATCATTCTGGAAGCAACAACGTATGAGTATTGTAAGTCAAGCAGGGGTTTCAAATAATCCATTCTGTCAGGAAATGGCCATCATCAATTTCGATTTCTACCCTGCATATCTGGCTATGTGGCACTCAGTCATGTTGTTCCACTCAGGACAATGCATGGGACAACAACTGGCACCAGTTTGAGGTCCTGGAGGTGGAGGGGGATTGGTGGAGCAGACAATGGCAAAATAAGCAATAATGATGAAGGAAATTGTTCGGAGCCAATCTGGAAAGAGGCCCAACACAAGCACTCTGTCCAAGTTTGAGAATTCCCAGCAGTTCCACTTCCAGAGCTCAGTGTAGTATGTGCAGTCTTTGAAAAGACAACAATGGCAGAGTAGCCATACTTTGGGAACTTACTTGTCAAAACAATACATTACTGTAATGAAATAAGGTCAGTCAGCTGTCAAAGTTAATTGACCCACATGAAATCCAGATGAAACTCTCCTAACAGAAATGTCCTGTAAAAACCAGCAAATTCAGTACATCCTCCATTTACCAAAGACACAACAAGAAACACCAGGAATGGAATTACTCCGGCTCCTGGGGGGAATCTGTCTTTCTGAGTTTAACTGCAAACCTAATTGGATTAATGAACCTTTAATTGCTCTACCCTACTAATTAACTACTTGCTTTCCCTTTGGGTTTGACAAAACTGATTCTACTGTTCAAAAAAGCATCAGCCTGTATCAATAGGCAAAACATTACACAACATCACACTATAATCCTCTGCACACATTAGACTTTCACCCTCAAAGTCTTGCCATGACTTTACTGAGCATACCACAGTGAATTAATAGAATCTGCTATTGCAAGCATCATCAGGGTCGGATAAAAGTTCCTGCAATGAAATGACACATACAGAAGCAGCCATGTGGCCACTGATCCACCGTAAATTGGAAAGTGTATATTGTCGGGTCTAGGCAAAGAAGCAAGCGAAAACACTCAGAGCCTTTTATCCCTGATTTGGCATGCGGATTTCCGCTCAACAGCATGTATACCCTGTAGCTCTCATATTTCCAGCATGCGTTCTTCCTATTTCCATAAGAACCAAGCATTTAAATTTCTTTCTCCACAATAAATGTACTTTTATGAGATCTATATCAATATTCTAACAGAGGTACAGATATATTACATTAAGCCAATATGTCCCTTAGAATTCTACATTGCAGGCATAGGAACCCAACAGCATTCTTTATGGAATGTGGATACTTGTAATGAAATAGCATTATTCCAGAAAAAAAAAATTGCTCATCAGCTTGTTCTCAAGTCATGGCTAAAATCCAGCACCATGTTCCCACTCCTCACCCTGGTAAACCCCTGTGTTTTGTGTTTTGCCCACTCTATATGTCCCTCCCAGCCAGTGAGAAATTAGTTGATGAGCTAAATTGGTTGTGGCAGATCAGGCCAAAGCACCAAATCTAGTTTGAGGTGCCAGGATTAAGATTGATCAAAATAGGGAGGATCAGAAACACACAAACGAAACATTTGCAAGTTTCCTTGCAAGTGCATGCCCTTATAACAGTGACCACGTTTTTTTAACTGCATAAAGCAAACAACAGAAGGGGTAATGAACTGACCTAGAAGAGATTTCTTGTGTATGCCAAACGAGCTACTTGAGATGCTTAGTAGAAAATGGCCAACACACTCATCAAGCGCTGAGGATTCATTAAGTGTTATTCAAACTATAGGTTTTTGTTATTGAAACTATACTATACACATTATGTTTGACATGGGAAGAGGGGTGATTATGCAGAAAACAGTATAATCCCTACTGTGGAATATGAAGGTGGTTGCATGAGGTTGTAGGGCATCGGCTTCGGAGTCTTGGAAGATTTTACGTTTGAACTAAGAAATATGCAGAAAACAATTAACTACTGAAAGGAAATGGAGAAACGCAATATTGCTCTGCCCGACACCTTAGCATCATGATCCATATTTAACATTAACATGATTTTAGCATGCAAAGTGTAAATACAACATGCATAAAGATTCTGAGAAATGATTTTTTTTTTTTCTCTGGAGGCACAGAAACCCCTGGGGGCTCCCCACTGGTTACATCAGCTGCAAAACTTATAAGATAAAGGGAAAAATATCTATTTTGCTGTTTATAAAAATGCAATTTATTTAATCTATTGTGAGTAGAAATATGTATAAATTAAACATTATTTGTATTTATATTTTACCTTTGTAGCAATGCACACCACTTCTCGGATTCGTGCTGTCATTCTGATCATGTGTTCTGATCAATACACTTATGAAAAGACACATACACTTTCTAATAAGTGTAATAATACACTTAATTATTTAATTCAGGTGGCCCCTTACTTCCAGTGAAGGGTAATCTTAATGCTTCAGCACACTGAGAAATTTTTGGACAATGCTACCCTTCCAACTCTAAGGGCCCAGTTTGGGGAAGAACCTTTTCTATTCCAGCATGACTGTGCCCCAGTGCACAAAACAAGCTCCATAAAGACATGGCTGGAGGAGTTCAGTGTGGAAGAACTTGACTGGCCAGTAGAGAGCACTGACCTCAACCCTACCCAACACCTTTGGGATGAGCTGGAATGAAGATTGCGAGCCAGGCCTTTAGTGGTCTGAGCTCATAAATGCTCTATAGAATGAATGGGCACAATTTTTTATAGAAACTCTTGGGGAAAGAGTGGAAGCTGTTTTATCTGCAATGGGGAACTAAAACCATTATTTAAGTTTATGTATTAAAATGCAATGTCTTTAAAGTTCCTGTTGGTGTAGTGGTCAGGCGTAACAGTGCCTTTACAGTGTATGACTGTAGCACACGTTTACATATGACTATAGCTAAATCATAAATAGGACTAGTTGCATGGTACATCTGCCCAGTTCCTAAGAGACCCAATAGTGTAGCTAGTCTGCACTTACTGGGATAATAATGTGGAACATAGGCAAGCAGAAAAAGAAAGTGGGATAACCTTACTCAGCCTTCAAGCCCTGATTTCTTTCCCCTGATACATATGTATCTCTTCAGTGGACCATTGGTGATTGAAACATATTCAGCGCAGATAGGTAGCTGGCTACCAGCCTTTCACAGTTCACTTTTCAATAAGGAGCAGAAATGTCAAACGCTAGGGCAACATGCTTCCACTGCCAGCAGCAAGGTATGCAGCATTTAATTATTATAATTAATATTATTATCATGATTATATTAAATTTACTAAATCTGTTATCCTACTCAGTGTTCTTTTTAATTATTTAGAAAAAAAAAACTAAGCCATAATTTGACTGTGTTTTGTGTCATTTCCCCCTACACATAATAATTTTGAGGCCTATTAGGATGGTCTGGTTTCAGAGCCAAACAAAGCATTTTCAGCATACAATCTAGCATGAAGCAAGACTGCTTCATGCGTGTCAAGGCTCGTTTTTTTAAGGGATTTACTCCTGTTGTTGAAAATATAAATAATAAAGTGGAATGAGAACTTCAGTTGCACTCGTTTTTGTTTATTTTGATTTCATGTTGTGAAAGACAGCCCACACACCACTGTGCTCAAGAATAGTGTCTGACATATTATATTGATTTTACTCTGAAATAACTTGAAAATGGTGCAATTATCCCCCAACAAATGCGACTGTGCATCCCCTACCCCTTGACAAAATCAGAGCCCCATGCACTTTTCTCGAAGCTGTAAAAAGAAAGACATGCATTCAGCTGGTTGGACGTCAGTTTATGCAAAAAAAAATGATTTGAAGAAAAAAAAAACAAATAAAGTTTAATTTTATTAATTGACCTAATTACATTGTTTACTCACTCAAACAACCCAATTGAAATGTGCTTGATATTCCCTGAAATGAACAACAAACAAACAATTAAACTAACTAAGTAACTGAAACATCTATGATTATGCTGAAAACCTGTGTAGCATCACCACTACCCCCTCCAACCCTCACAGAAAATGAATCAGTAAAGAGAAATGACCCAGAATCGTTTCCTATAGACAGAATGGTATCAGCATCAAGAAAATATGTTGCTATTTAATCATTGTATTATGCATCTGTGAGGATGACTGGACCTGTAGATGATTCCATTTTGGCAAAGTAAGTTGTATAACATTTTATTATGAGATTGAAATTATTGTAAAAGTGACCTTCAGAATTCCACAAAAAAATTGTAAAAATATACAATAGCTACAAGAGCCTTCTCCTGACGTATGAATTAAAGATCACTCCTGTTGAGTTGAGTGAATTTAAAATAATAGGGTAACAAATGTAAAATGCAGTTATAACATATGCTGTGTATATATCGCATCTGTTCTGCCCATCACTCATCTGTATGCTTAGTCACAGGCGTCTTGCATGTGATTCCCAAAGCCTTGCAGTAGTTTTGTCCACTGAGAAGAAGTGTGTGTGCTGTGTGCAGGTGTGTGCTGGGGAGGAGAGCTGTGCTGCATGATGTGTGTTATCAGTCACAAAGACAGGGAGCTGGATCTACTGTACTGGACAGCATGTTCTCAGTGGACCCCCATTTCAGCAACCTGTGCTTATGTGTGTGTGTGTGTGTGTCTCAGGTGCAGAGTGCTGTGATTCTAATGCGGTTTTTATATGACGTGTCTGCAAATGAAGCATTTATGCAATCCTTTGGCTTGCGTAAGAATGACAGTTCTACGAGGGACCGCTCTGATTGCTCAGTCCGGCTCAACTCGCCCACATTCAATATTTCGGCCTCGTTCGTGCAGATGACTCTACATGGCACTTTTTTTCTTTCTCATTTTTCCAATCTGTGAAAAATGAGGAAGGGGGGGGGGGTGTAGAGGGATATTTCTCTGTGAATAAAGAAGCTTACAGAATGATCAAAGTTAAAAAAGACTAGTAAGCCAAAGCACCATTTTCTCTTTTTCTCTTTTTTTATTCATTTATTTAATTTTTTTTTTTTTAGTCTTAGTTCAGCTAGCTTGAATCTCTGTCCCATGTGCTGGATTTGTTCAAGTCACTGGTTATCTGTGCGTGGCCTATTTTTCTCTTGCTGAATGTAGGGTACTCTGTTATGCATCCGTGATGCGTGCATTCCATTAGCATAAAAAGACCTGGATTAAGGTTCCACTGACACCTTGTGGCGAGGAGACATAGCAGCTTCCACGTAGAGGAACGCGGCCTGCTGGCTGACGCTCCCTCCCCACGTAGGTATTGAATCTGTGAGAGGAGCACGATCGCAAAGCTGACAGACGGTGCTCGTGTGTCACGCAGCGCGCACGCACACTCCCGCATTGACAGTGTGGTCACAGTGTGCATGGTGTCGGCCTGAGGAGCCTGGAAGACACAGTTCCATCATGGCCCATGAGACAAGCAGCACTGAGCTATGCTGCATTGTTCCTTGCACACACACACACACATACACACACACACACACACCTTCTGTCTCTCATACACCACAGACACCCTGTGGTAATGGCTGCTGCTTAATTAGCACGAGTGTCAGCGGCATCAGATCACTTGCTTAAACGCTGCCGCATACAAGCAGCTAGCATGCTAATCACTAAAATACTCTTTTATTAAAGCACACCAGTAATCTTTAAGGTCTCCTCTGTTTTTTGGGGTTTTTTCCATCCGACTGGCCCAGCCATCAAAAGACTTCCGGATGTTAATTTGTTGACATAACTTCGTCTGTCAGGCCATGCAGTCTTTCTGCACTCTGCAACAAGCATGCATTGTTATTTTTAGAACCATGATAAAGACATCACAGCATGGACCCCCCCACAACACCCACCCCTACCCTACCCTACCCTACCGTAATACGTGGCGATATCGTTCTGCAGCAGCAGCAACACACTTTCATATCCTGTGATATAGAGGCCGCCACTGATTCATAAAACAGTTTTTATTGAAAGCAAATACTGATGTGATTTCTAAATGTTTAATGATAACTTCAAAGCCTGTAAGCAAAAAAAAAAAGAATGCACATAATTTACCCCATTCTCCACTTACACATCCAGGACCTGCTTTGAGTCCTAATTTGGTTTCTTTAGTCAAGTACTGGAGCTACAAAGCTAGAAGTCAGTAATGACCCAGATCTTATCAGTAGATACATTCCCACAAGTTTTCTCAACCCACTCAAACTACATGTAACCTTTCTTTAAGGTGGCACAGATATGCTTTAGTACACAGTATGACCTATTACAAGCTTTAAAACCTATACAGTGTAGCTGAGCGCTATAGGCAGGTGTTTTAGGCCCCGTTTACACTGTAGGTCTTGATGCTCAATTCTGATTTACACGTGTGTTTAATTGTGACCCATATCCGATTCGCTTGTTTACACTTGCTATAGCAAAGTGGGGTTGTTACACCACACAGGAGCCAAGATGGACGAACATGAAATATGCTTAATGCTAGCTCTGCGATATATTTGCAAAATTCGCCAAATAACAGCATGATTTTGAGGCGGAGAAGAAGGAAAAGGGCGATTACTGCAGCCTGCGCTTCAGTTATTATGGCCTTGACCATTCAGAGGAGCGTCTGGGTGCGTGAGAGGTCTCTGGATTGGTGGAGAATATTGGGGTCGGGCTTCAGCGAGGAGCAGTGAGTGTGAAATTTTAGAATGAGAAACTTTCGAATTGCGATGTCAACGTTTGTCCGCACATTTCTTGTGTTTGTTGTTGTTTGACGTTTGCGCGCTTCCACACGTACTTCCCACACAACGTCATTAAACCACAATGAAGAACTGAATTGTCGCAGTTAATGACGTACAGAATGCGATGCCTAGGAAAATCCGATCTGCCTGTTTACATTACCGTCGCATCGGCACATATCTGATTTATATCTGATTTATTTCCACATATGAACGAGGCCTGAAACCAATCTCAGAATATCCGAATGCATGCTTTTTTTACCTGTTTACACGGTCATGGAACAGATCCGATCTGTGTCACATATGAGCAAAAAATCGGAATTGGGTCACATTCAACTGACAGTGTAACATGAACTGAAATGTTATTGTACATTAACATGAAATGTTTAACATGAAATGTATTGTAATATTTTTGTATTTATTCTTCTTATTTTTGTTTAGTATATCCAGTAATATGAATGTAATGTAAATAAAACACTCATTGCTCATCTAAAATATAGGTGCCGAAGACTTACTGTACTGTACAATGTATATATGTAACTTAAATTCATTCAGTTCAATGTAAGTTCCACTTAAAATGCTGTTTTCCTGCATTTTTCTAGTTCTTTCTGGCCCTGATTTACACAGAAGCGTAGAGCTGCTCATTCTTTCAGAAACGATGCACCGTTATGGTGAGTCTCTCTAAACAGCAGAAGATGAATGAGAGGTTGGACTCCTCCACTGTTCCTGCCATTACACCACTGGATTTATTAGCCTTTATCTCAGCTCTTGCAATTAACCCTCATCGCGGCGGCGAAGGGCCCCAGTCCTACGTAACAAGTCTTCGGTAATGTTCCAATTTCTCTCCGTCAGCCCTGCGTGCTCGAAGCCATTATTCAGCCAGAGACACTGCCGTTCATGCGCCGCCCCCGTGGGTTCACACAGCGCCTGGATCCACTCCATCAACATGGAGGGGACAGACACCGCACTCACATTCACACCTGCTCAAGCAGACGCTCCGAGCCCAGCCCCACTGGGCCGAGCCAAGGCAGCCTGCTCCGAGTCTGGCGTCTCCAACTACTTCCATGTTTAGATTCAGAGCTGTTGAAAAGTAATGGAAACTTACGTCCCACCAGACTGCATCATGCAAACTGCATACCTGAAAGAGCAGACATGAGTCATCCAAGTCCAGGGCAGCATATTGGTAGAACCATCAGAAATGCCTTCAGCAGTGTAAGTGGGTGAAGAACAGAAGTGTGTGATTTGGCACACAGCTCAGTATGAGTCTCTGTAAATCAAATTTTGAGTTTTTAACCCTCAAGGAACCACACACTGCTCCCCGGGTGCTGTGTTCCTGCTGCCCGCTGCTTGACTTGGTGAATGGGTTAAGTGGGTAACACACAGAGGAAGAACTTGCTGTTCACACTATGTGCTGTGGCATGTTTACATACGACAAAACGGTCACTTTACACTTAACTTTACTTTGAACTCAGAGTGTATTAACAAATAAAACCGATGTTTGCTCTCTACCATCTCACAGTTTGCTTTTTCACTCGACGCGACGCCACTCGGCCGCTCTCTGGACCCCCTACCTCTAAGGGTTTCTCCACCCACTTGTGGGCGGAGACTATCCTGAAAGTTCTCCCAGGCTCAAAGATCTTTTCTGTTTATTCCTAAGACCTAAAATAAAATGCGTTCAAGCATTTTTGTTCTTTATGAAGGTTTGTGTGTGATGCTGTTTTAAAAACCCCAGAAATGGTTATTATTACATGTTTTTAACAGGTGACACAGGAACACCAAACAAAGCTCAGCATGACATCTGACTCTTCAAGCATCAACTGCTTCCATATCAGGAGCTGGTTTGCGGTATAATAACCTTTTGTTGCACTTTGTTCTAGTGGTCAATATGTATTTTAGACTTTTTGCACAGGAGAAACCACAACACACTTCTCTAAAGCAGTTTTTCAGGCTGATTTCAGTTTTTTTCAGTCACGTCACCTTTTTGAATTATGATTAATATTAGATCTGCAATAGACCTGCATGTGTTTTTATTAAAGCGCAGCACCAATCAAGAACTGCTTCAGTATTTTCAGTGT
>JBBPDH010000144.1:6953502-6966004 GCA_037974565.1 Clupeocharax schoutedeni
TCTTGTGTTTGTTGTTGTTTGACGTTTGCGCGCTTCCACACGTACTTCCCACACGACGTCATTAAACCGCGATGAAGTGAACCTAAATTGTGGCAGTTAATGACATACAGAACGCAATGCTTAGGAAAATTTATTTCCACATATGAACGAGGCCTGAAACCGATCTCAGGATATCCGAATGCATGTGTTTTTTTCCTGTTTACACTGTCATGGAACAGATCCAATCTGTGTCACATATGAGCAAAAAATCGGAATCTGGTCACATTTAACTGGCAGTGTAAACGAGACCTTAGACAACTCAGTCTGTTTGCACAAATCTCCACTGGTGTGGCAGTACTGATCTAGAATGATCATACATATAGATCAGTCCTTACTACTTTATGAACACTAGTCCTGGTACTCAGGTCTGGTATTTATAAAGTTTTGCTTTGTTCATTTTTATAGCCTACAGTATGTGATTCGGTGTCCTAAACTACATTGACAAATCTGTACTAACTTATTGAAGAGTTTAATACATTCTGAGTGTTTTGAAAGCTGTTATTTTTGAGGAAATGGCTTGGGTGAAAATTGATTTCTAGTGTTTGTAGGTTATCAGCCTTGTAGCTCCAGTGCCAGCCTGAAAATGCCAAACATCTGGAGTAAGTGGAAAATTGCGTAAATTCCTTTAAGATGGCCTAAGAGGATTATGATCCAAAAGTAATTAATTTATTCCGACATCTGTTACAGATCAGAGTTAACATGCTCTGTATATATGTATCACATACTGTACAGTATTCATAAACAGGAGGAGTTAAAGGGTGTATAATCACCCTCTTAAGAAAGATGATAAAGACAAGGAAAAGATGACTTAATTACTTGATTAAACTTGATGATATTTGTACTATAATCCATTCATAATGACTTTACCAATTCACCCGTTTCATTCTAAGAGGATCATTTTTTTTTCTTAAACACCCTCTAGCAGGTTTCTCAGACCATTTAAAAATGGCAATAAGAAGTTCATTAAGCTGTGAGTAGCCTGTGAATAGAAAAATTAATGAGACGGAAGTCATATAAAATTCTTTGCGGATGAGTTATTTTATGTACAAATAGTACAAAGAATGTGTTTGAAAGGAAACAAAGCTACAAATAGAATTCGACATCTGTCTGTTCTACATCACAAGTCAATCATGACTTCATAAGGCAGCTGGTGGTTAATGGTTAGGGTGTAGGTTCTGTAATCAGAAGGTTGTGGTTTGATTCTCAACTGCTAGTATCATCACTGAGGTAACCATGAACAAAGTACCATCGCCACACACTGCTCCTTGGGTGTCATTTGTTGGTGGCAGCCCCCTGCTTCACTTGGTGAATGAGTTAAATGCAAAGAACAGTGTTCAAACTGTGTGCTGTGGTGTTTTCACGTGACTATAAAACATAACGTGAAAGTGACCGTTCTGTCATACGTGAACACACCACAGCACACAGTATGAACAGCACAAAATTCTTCCTCTACATTTAACCCTTTCACCAAGTGAACCAGGGGGCTGCCACAAATGAGGGGCACCCGGGGAGCAGTCTGTGGGGACGGTATCTTGCTCAAGGGTACCTCAGTATTGCCACCAGCATAGCTAATACCATATAAGGGGTCACTTTACTTTACAATTCTTTCTTGGTATTGACTATTGGTCATGATCTTTTTTACCATTCCACTTCAATTTCTACCTTCTTTTCTACTTAAAGCAATAGTACAATGTAATACCTTCCATACCATACAGCAAGTGCTTTAACAACCTTTCCATAGATTCATAGCAATCTACGTCCTCTAGAGCTTCTCAGGCATCTGTTGCTTGTCCTTGACTAAACGACTCGTGTAGCTGCCTGGCACTATTGCTTATTTCTTGAAGAATCTGTAGTTCAACCTCTCATTTTATTCAAACACTGCATACACCTGCATCCTCAATTTCACCCTCTTTTGAACAAAGGACTGATGATGTCTGGAAACATATCGCACAAGCAGCACAGAACTTTGTTAGAAGCGAATTTGCCAAGACTTCTCCTCACAGTCCAGGTGCTGACCTAGAAGTTTTACCATCATACAACTTCACAACAGAACATCAGAAATGACTTCAGTCATATTTCCATTCACCTCTCTGAAAGAAGAATTTTAGGAGAATTCTTAGGAGAAGGGACAAAAATGTTCTTAGTAAATTTTAATTTATGTTAATTCATGGTGATTCTAGGACCATATGAGTGGGTGGCTTGTTAACTGTTAACTTACGCTGTTTCTTTTTTGTCCTTTTTATGTGAACACGAATTAAATTGACTGGATAAATGAACAGCGGTATATTATTCCACACACAGTGCAGAGTTAAAGCAGTGAAAGCACCGAAGGACATTCCTTCATTTCTTAAGGAATGTTGTTACTTTAACAACATTCAACACATCATTAACTAAACACACATAAAAAGGTGTACAAGCGTCGTTGAACAAAGTGCACACCTGCCTATAGAATACTACAGCCTGGTAACAGAGCTGATGGTGATATGGGTAAGCATTATGCCGTTCCATTTAGTTATTTGTTTTCTAATTTCCACATATAATTATATTTTATCCATGCTAAATGAAATTTACATGCTTGATGTGCTTAGCTTGACAGCTCTATCTACAATGAGAAAAAAACTAGAAACCACAAAAATGAACAAAAACTTCTGCAACAGATCAAATGATGTCATTTCCGGTTAGTCATGCTTATGTTAAGGCTGCATGGATTCAAAATACAAACATTTTTACAGTAACAAGTAATGGGTAGCTGGGGACACACAGTTGTAATTAAGACTATACTTTAATTACATTTTTCACAGCAAAGAAGGTCAATAAAGTGCTTTAAAGGTAGTAACAGGGTTTAAGTCACAAAAAAAACCTACTTAAGTTCCTGGATAGACTACATGAACAGACTAAATGCATTTGTCTTCCCTCATCCTTCTACCACAGAGGGATGGGAGAACAATATGAAAAGTGCCTAAATGTCCCATATGGGAGAATTTTTACTTGCTTTGTGGAAGCGTTAGTGACACAGAGGCTATAAAAAGCCTGAAACATTTGGAGACAGACCAGAATCTTCTCACCAATAGTGCTGGATGAGTTTTAGTGAGGAAAGAAAACAAATACAATAAATAAAAAACAGAGCCTGAAGAGTCCAGGCCATCATACTTGAGTGGTCCCAGCAGAAGCAGGAAAGGGTTACACAGCTGGAGGCTCAAGAACTGTAGGACTCAGGAATTCACTTTTTTCTGGTTGACCCCTTGATATTTATACGACTGGTTAACCGAATTATCATGAATTCATTCATTCACTTTCTGTAACCGCTTAATCCTTATTGGGGTAGTGGGTACCCGCAGCCTATTAAGAGGTCTAGGGGCGCAAGGCAGGTTGCGCACACACACACACACACACACACACACACACACACTCACACCTACAGTCAATTTAGAATCTCCAATTCACACGACGCGCATGACTGTTGAAGAAACCAGAGACCCTGGAGGAAACCCATGCCACCACGAGGACCTAATTAACATTATGAGTAAATATCATGTCCTCCTATGCCTTCTTTGTAACTGATTTTGTCGGTCAGGGTACTTCACTAAAATATCTTGGAAAGAACATAACAGATACAGTGGTTGAGCGGTTTGTGATACTCTGTCTCCAGTCTTAGATTTAGATTCACTCTTCACTAAAATGAATAGTTAGTCTCAAAACTCTGTCTTTATCTAAACAATGTTAAATGATAATGTTCGCAAATGTCCTTCCTGCACATATATCCAGATGTCACTTTATGAGAACATCAGCCAAAGACTACTATCAGACAAAACATCGTTCAGGGTCAAGAATTTTCATTTTCTGTATACAGTAAGCCCCCCGTTATTCCGAGGTTTAAATACGGAAAAGTCATGAATGAGAGAGACAGAGAGAAAGAGAGAGAGAGAGAGACGATCCCTGCGCTCCAGAATGAGAGAGCAAGAGAGAGAGAGATACAGAGACAGAGAGAGAGTGAGACAGAGAGAGAGCGTGCGCGTGAGAGTGAGACAGAGACAGAGAGAGCGTGCGTGCCAGAGAGAGATTCAGAGAGAGAGAGAGAGAGAAAGAGAGAGCGACAGGGAGAGACGCCTGCTCCGGAAAAGTCACAAAGGAGAGAGAGACAGAGAGAGAGAGAGCGCGCGCAAGAGAGATACAGAGAGAGAGAGAGAGACGCACACGCTCTGGAAAAGTCACGAACGAGAGACAGAGAGTTTAAAAAAACATATTGGCACGAAAAAAGAAAAAAAGCAGAGAATATTTGCAGGTTCCGCGTTGTTTTGAATATTTCTGCGTTAAACAATCAGTTGTGTTCTAAAAAAAAAAACACGTGTGACTGGATCCACGAGTCCTGATCCGCATAAACTGGGGGTTTACTGTAATGAAAATAACAACTCTCCCCTTTCGGCTGCTCTCCCATCTACAAGCTTCTAAGATATCCACAGCAGTTAAAAACTACAGTACTGTCCATACTCCTTTCCTAGCACCAAACATCACCTCATCTTCAGCACAAACTTATTCCTATACACTATGTACACTGGAACACTTGCCTTATATTAGTAGTGTTTATTTTAGCATTCATTGTATCACAGCTGTTAGTCCAGCTGCTGGATGCATCATAATAGACCATTTAAAAACAAATTAGTGCTAATTAAGTAAAATACAAATGTACCAAATTTCTTTCCTAGACAAATATGATAACAGGATTCTTGGTTGTACCCTGACTTAGAAGGACCAAGACAGAATTTTTCCTAAGGCATATTTCAGTCGGGTCTGTTACTATTGATAATTTTAAAAAAACATACAATTGAGCAGTTAAGTTTTCTTTTTATATGCATGGAATTCCAAACATATGTGCAAAATTGAGATCATGTTTGGCTTTCTTCTTTTTCAGTGACACACAAAAGTAATTTATGACAACATCCTATTGTTTTGTTCACAGAAAAAAAAAACACATTTAGATTCATCTGTGGATCAGTCTGCAATGTAATCACTTGGAAGAATAATTGAGAATTTGCATTTCAATGTATTATTTTTAACCAAGTAATAAGTGGTTGATAAGAAACTGTGACAGCTCCCAATGATTACCATATAAAGATAAAAATACTGAAAAAAAGTGGTGTCCAAGCTGTAAAACGTTTGCTTCTGGTGTCAACTGAATGAGCAATCTATCCATAGAAGCATCCAATCAGTCTGATTGCTTTTGTGAAACAGATGACGATTTTCACACCGAAAAAAGATTCTAACGACAAAGTAAACCTGAAGTTATTTTCTTTGTAATGATTTTAACCAGAGGCTGCTGTTTCTGGGTCTGTATTTGCCCTAACTAAACTTTTTTCACCTGTTGTCTTGTCCAGAGCAATGGAAAAGATGACATTAACTGTGGTTACTTTAAGTGATGCTCCGATTGAACGGCCACCGATCATGATCGGCCAATATTGGCTAAAAATAGCTTGATCGGCAAATCCCAAAAGTGCCGATCAAAAAAGCCCATCACTTGACATAAATTACTCGCACGACTTTTTCACACGTGCATGCTCAAAGGGGTTTATTTCTTGGTTTGTGACTGTTTGCCACAAAACTGAGTCAATTGGCTTACCAGACAAGGCTTAAAGAAGCAACGTTTGAGTTTGTTTGCATTAATGCTAACGCTAGTGCTAATGTTAACGCTAGCGCTATTGCTAACGTTCAGATTTTAGATACAGAAAAGTAAAAAAGTGAGTAGAGTTGCACTCTAGACTCTAGCCTATTTCTACAGTTTTTTTAGTTTCATTTCTTCAAATGGTGCAAAATCTGCTAGATTAAAGATAAACGGTTCCCATCCCCCTGCCATTCTGTGATTGGCAATCGGCTGATCATGATCTTGGTGATCGGCCCCAAAAATGCTGATCGGAGCATCTCAAGTTATTTTATACTAAATAAAGAAACTATTTATTGTCATTTCTTGTAAGTTTTAACTGGTACAGGTTTGTATGGTCTTGAAGTGTACTGTGCAGTGAGATAGAGAGAATCACTGAATTAAAACGATATGGTTCGAGAGAATTATTTAGTCATTTGTAAAGGATTACTATTTTAAGGAACTACTCCAAATTCTTGAGTTCCAATAATGTTATGAGTGTTTAAATTTTGGTTATTAAAATGATCCAAACCTAGGTATAAACACCAATAAATCAAATATACTACACTGATAGACAGTGAACACTATTAAGAAAATTCCTGTTTTGTGAGAGCTAGAGTACAGCTCTTTATTTGACTAAACTGAATTATTGGACTAAACCCGGCTCTGCCAAACCATATGTATTATTTATTTCGAAATATCACTACAATATGTTGCCTGTCAGACAGGGTAGATGAAGTATCTGCAAAATCACTTGCATTCTGTTTCTAGCTACTGCTGAACCTGCTTTTCAAGCTTCAACCTCTCAGATACAGCTGAAATGATACCTCTCTCATGCTAGAAAAACAGCACTTATCAGATATTCTGATGTTTATATTTACATATATTATTACATTTCTTTTTACACTATTATTCCAACTTCCTTTTAATAAAAAGATGACTACTGGTCTGTCAGCCGCACTCTGCAATTTGACTACTGTGTTTATTGTCTCCAGTTGGTATTTGTATGTTGGTGCACAGTACTTAGTATTGAGAGAGTGAGAGCGTAGGAGCGAGGGAGAGGGAGATGGGGAAAGAGAGGGAGTGGGAGCGAGGGAGAGGGAGATGGGGAGAGAGAGGGAGTTGGGACGAGTGATAGAAACCCTGAGCCACATTAAAGACTTAACACTAATAGCAGTTATTGTACAGGGACAAATGCATTTTGTAGCCTGCGGGCTACTTCCATACATTTCAAACTCCATACTGCGACAGAGCAAACGTGCATCACTTCGACAACACCAGCGGCCTAAGTGCTACTTTAGATAGAATCGCTCTGTGGAATCAGCTCACACAAAGACACTTTTTGACTACCACTTAGACACTCTTAAAAGATCTTAAAAAAACTCTTTTAGGATCAGTAAACATTCTCAGCTCAAACTAAAGAAATCAGTGCAACTAAAACTGACTTGCAACTGGTTTTACACAAACCTTATGATCAACATTGGACACTTAAAAGCATTCTGGGTTTAATTATCGGAGCCCAAAAACTTTGTTTGGCGTCTATTGATCGCGGCTTTCCATTAAACATCTTTAATAGATCTAAGTGGAGCCTCAGCAACGATAGACACAGCATCCGCACTGGCATTGAACATTGGACCAGAACTTTCATTTATTTAATAATGTCTTTTTTTTATTTATTATTTTAGATTACTTTGAGAATACTTTCTGGCAGGATTTGTTGGGAAGGATTTTTTGGGAAGAATTCTTGGATCCTCTTTGTAAAAAATGGTCTAGAATTCTTTATATTCAGGCTCAAGGAGATCTTACAGCACAGTCAGAATAGATTATAATGGACTACTTCCCCATGGCTTACGCAAGCTCGTTCCAGCCGAGGGTAGTCATGTGCAAAAGCCAAGGGTATTCACTGCCACACAAAAGGTTTGACTTCCAGAAAGGGCAAGGTTATCATTCTTGTCCTTTTAATGACAACAGTTGTATTCTGTCAAACGCGTATAACAGAAATGGAGCTAGCGAAGCAGGGCTGCCAGATTCAAGATCCTACCTCATCTTCAGGTTGCCTGGTTGTGGCTGTCCATCATAAATGGAGACGATGTCAAAGTCCTCCTCCAGCGCAAATGTGTGAAAGGACAGCTGTATCCTGTTGCGCTCTCCCGTCACTATGATCCACGTGCAGTTGGCATAGTTGGGGTAACCATGGGGGAAGCCAGGGCTTTCTATGGTCCCATTCAGGCCTTGAACCACACCGCCACAGGGCTGACCTAAGGACAAAGACAGAGAAAAAAATCAGCTCACCATTTCTACCCATGTGAAAATCTCAGAACACGTCACGTGATGTTGGTTATAATTATTGCAATGGTGATGCTGCATTAATCATTTCTAAAGCTCTCCTCAAAGAAGCCCAGTTATAACAGTTTGGTTACTCAATCCATTATTAAATGGTATGAGCCTCTGATGGAATTGAACAAATCCATGCAGTGGCTGAAGTGCAAAGCCAGGCCAGGCCAGGAATCGAACTTTTGTTCTTCTCATTGTGTCCTTTTAACCACAAAGGCTCGTCAAACAATAAATAGTATCATAATTAATCATATATTTTTGTATAGTTTGTGTAACCAATCTTATTGCTGAGATCTGACCCTAAGGGGTGACTTTTACAAATTAAACATGGAATTCCACCTAAAATTCTCATTCTCCTTTAAATAGCTTGTGGATTCTTATTAAAGTGGGTCTCTGAAGGGGAAATGTAGCTTCCTACGACTTCTTTTTTGTTTGCAGCTCACTGGTGTATCCATTATGTACAGTTGAGGATACTAAAGGTCTCATATGTAACAGTTTAAAAAGCAATTCGTTTTTCATGCTCAATAAAAATACATGTGCAAAAAAGTTCTGCACATCTCTTATAAATTCAAGCAGTACATGCTAAGGAACCTTAATTCCATGTATGCACTTACATAGCATATAGGAAGAACCATAATGTAACTTTTATTCTGGGCAAATATTACTAATTATTCCATTAGTGAAACTAAAACATTTTGAGCATGATGCTGTTTCAGTGCAATGTGTATTGACCTTAATAATTGAATACTAATAATAAAAGCATAACATTTGTGAAATATCATTAGAAACTTGTTTGAGTAACTCAACTGCACCCAGTTTGAAAGCACTGCATTATTGAAACACATGATACATTTATACAGAGTGTGTTAACACTGTTAAAATAACTTGCATATTTGATCAACCCACACTGACCAGAGTTGTCTTTTCATATTGAATTATTGATGGCCCAATAAAATCTTAGACTACGTATTTTCAGGCTACAGCGTAAATCTTTCAAGAATGCCTGCCATGGACTGTCCCCGGTCAGTAATCACTGTACAGTTAATCATGATGAAGCCCAAAATTGCAGGTCCAGCCTCAAACCCATTCTTTTTTTAATGAGGTCATCTATCATTTAGCAGCTTACAGTACATATGGGAACGATGTCTTAAATCTGTATCTATAATACATTGAGTGCATTCGTAATGCGTTCCCATTCAGCCTACTACAAACCTAGGCCGTTTCCAGGAACATATCACTGTCTGCAGTAACATGTAACGAAACAGATTGAAAACATTATTATTTCATACGGAGAGCCGACCTTGAACACGCACACAGATGCATTGTTATTTCCTCATTAAAATTTTTTTTTTTTTTTTAATTTAAAAAAAAAAAAACAAGACCTAGAGCGTAAATGCACTCATTCACACATGGACAGTGCAGGAAGCCTCGCTTCTTCAGCCAAACCTGGACTCCGGAGTATGTTCCACACCCTGCAAATTACGCTCGCTCTCCACTGACAATTGTGTGCATGTGCTTCTTTCATGCTTCCCACAGACAACCTCCCCTTAATCATAATTCAGCTTATCTTTAGCACCATGAGAGGACGCAATCAAACAGAATAGTTGTGTCACATGGTGCGCCGCATTCCGATCATCAGTAATGCATTTGGGTTCATTAAAGAGGTGTATAATCCTTGATGAAAAGAGATTATAACATTGTCCTTTCAACCTCCTCGGCTCTTTTTCCTCTGAATAAGGCTAAATCTTTCCACCCTCAGCTGAGCACCATTAACTGAGGGTACACAGACAGCAGTGTATCTGCATATAGATGCCGCCATTGATTTCAACTTATCCTTGTTTTCGGCTCACTGGCAGCACACAACGGCTGTCTCGAGATTGTTTTTCTTTATCAGAAAAGGCTCATCACTAGGACTACACTCTTAGAAGTAAGGGGGCCAAAAACAGTTCTTTGGAGTGATGCCAAGTTCACACCAAGTTTACAGAACATCCAAATAAGGTACTATGTTAGGGACGGGGGATGTGAGAAAAAATTAACATCACTAGACATTTTTATGATATTCATGATTAGGGGTGTGACAAGATGCTTTTCCCACGAGACGAGACGAGACACAAGACTGGGTTCACGAGAATGAGACGAGACGAGACTTTGACATTTTTTTAAAAGAAATTCTCAATGTTATGTAGCAAAAATAGCCTTTTATTTAACTGAAAAACACAAAATGCAAAAAATGGATGTCCATTTTGAAACCAACTTTATGAAATAAAACTTCTATTTTGTTGAATGATATGCAGTAATAACATGTAAACACTGCAAAATATTTTACCACAAACTGACAGGCAATTAATAAATAAAAAGAAATAATAGATACAGAGAAAGATAGAGAGACGCGTGAGAGAGGGAGGGAGAGAGGAAGAGAGAGAGACGTGCTCCGGATCCTGCGCTCCAGAACAAAAGAGATAGATACAGAGAAAGACAGAGACACATGCGCGCTCCGGAAAAGTCACGAGAGAAAGCGCGCGCGCAAGAGAGAGAGAGAAATACAGATAGAGAGCGCGTGCACGAGACAGATCTGATCTCACGTGGTATCTCGTCACACCCCTATTCATGATATAAGGCGAAAGGTTTCTCAAAGGAAAATTGTGAATACTGTGATTTGAATCATTTCACCTGCTGTAATGGGCTACATTCGAAAGCTTGGGCATGAAAACATTTTCATCCAAACAGGAACATTTTTAAAACGTCAACATTTTATTTTATTTATTTTTTTTTTATCCAGCCTGTCAGTAACACAGATAACACAGATGTGTGTGTGTATAGCTGTGCTATCATCAACATTTTAAAAAACCCACAATGAGATTTAACAAATAATCAAAAAGATAATGAATATTTAGAAATGCATTGTCAGTGCTTCTCTATGATGGGTTAGACTACTCTTGGGATTATGCTTAATTCAGAAAACAACAAAACAATGGAAAATGAAAGGTACCCTATCTGTTACCCATAGGCACAATTTTTGACACACCAACAAAATAAACATATTTTCTACACTCTGACTATTCATTTTTCCTATAACCACACTAGAACCAAAAAAAGCATTTAGGTGTGTACTCCAGATTTGTAATTGTGATTTGAATAAGTGATTTGTATTTGGTGAATGCTGAGAGAGATACAAGATTGCATTTTTCCCCATTTGCTTTTGTTTGGTTTAATAGTGGTCTCATTAATTAAGTGAATAAACTGTTCCTTTTTTAACTCCACAAAGTTAGTGCACAGTACCGATTATTAACATGTTTTCATTTAAATTCCTTCTGTAAGCGGTTGCCTTCCCTCCTTAACTTTCTGTAAATATTTTTTTTAGTGGGGGGTTGTTAAATCATTCATTCTTCACAGGGTCATGAACTTGTCACTCTTCCAAACCTTTCACTTGTCCATCAATCAGGTCTGTGCGCTTCTCACCTTTTCGCTGCGTACCTATCCATCATAAGTGACCCCGAATGCAGCCTCCGCATGAAGGCAAGGGGCCATTTTGATGGAGTGGTCCTCAGTTAAAACTTAAATAACCATCTCTCTCTGGACTGGCTCAAAACATAATCAGTCCGCACATTAACAGTCAGTGATGGGCGCAAAGGTTGATGAGGGCAACTGCTTGTAATGCTCTGCAGAGGGAAAACAGTCATCGGCTTAGTGCTCTATGTTTCGAAGGGGATGAAAGAAGACGGCTGAAGTGTTCAGCCGCCAAACATGCGGGAGCTTACCAAGTGATGGATTACGTTAAAATCTCAGTTCAAACGCAAAGAGCCTTTTTTAAGGCGACAACGTTAGCTCTGGCTAAGCTATCGCTGAAAAAGAGGGGGGGGGGGGGCTGTCGAACAAGCAGACACAGCTGGCGCTCAATTGAGACTTGTTAACAGCAGGAAAAATAAAACAGGTGTTTTAATACCAGCAGATTCCATGGCGAAACAGTTGACAGTCTGCAGATGGAATGCACCATCTCAGAGAATTGTTGACACTCACTGAGCACACAGAGTATGTCTTGAAGATGTATGATGTAGAAATCTATCTGGGGCTCAAACAGTCCTGCCATCTGTAATTTAGAGCTTTTTATATCTAGTTTAGGAAGCCAAGCAATAAAAAAAGAACATTTCTAACGTGGCATTGTGTTGATGTTTGCACACAACTGGAGCCTAATTTTGGTATTGTTTTTAATGACTTGTGGGAATGTGATGTCCCAGTATGCACCTGACATTGTGCACAGCACTGCAGGTGGCAAACCTAAACTCTGCGTCTCTATTTCTGTTTAATTTTTGTTTGTTTAATTATAATTTTATTAGGGCTGGGAAGTTAACGCATTAATTAGATTAATTAATCACAGAAAAAATTAACGCGTATAGACATGTGACATTACACTTTGTAGAATTGCAGCCAGATACTCTTGGGTAGAGCTGGATACTCGGATCCTTTTTCGGCTTCGGCTCCCTCTGAGTCACTCAGTAA
>JBBPDH010000144.1:6972761-7000244 GCA_037974565.1 Clupeocharax schoutedeni
TCAGAATATTAAAATGCACTTAGATACTTGTTTTATGAGAGAAGATATTTAATTGTATAATATTTCAGCTATCTTAATTTTATAAATGAGTGGGGCCAAGTAAAATATTTTATTTCAAATTATATATTACTTTGTGCATTGTTTGAATTCTAAATAAACATGTTCATAGTTTTGTAATATATTCTTTTAATAATTTAATAAGTTTCCCCCCCTTTCGGTTTTCGGTTTCGGTCCTTTCGGTGCATCACTAATTTTTAGGCTAAAAAGTGGCGTTTCCTGATATTTTTGTTTGGTGGTGTGCCATGGGATTTTGTCAATGTGTCCAAAAAAAGGTTGATAGACTCTGCTCTAACCATTACAGAGGACCTTCTAGGTTCCTGTGGTGAAACCGTGCCAGCGCTAGGGCAGTGGTTCCCAACCTGGGGTCCGGGGTCCCCTCAGGGGTGCGCTAGAGATTACAGGGGGCGGCAGAATGGTACACATTCAATTCTTAAGGAGAGAAATGTAAAAGTGTGTGTATAAGAGCAAAAACCTACAACTGCTGTTTATTTTTTGCAAATAAAAGTGTGTAATTAATCACTTTACTCTTTTCGTGCCTCTACACGGTTAGGGGTTGGGGGGCCTGGCTTGTCTTGGACACAGGCAAGGGGGGCTTCAAGGAAAAACGATTGGGAACCTCTGCTCTAGGGGTCCCTGAGGACTTGTCTGGGAACTACTGTTGCAGAGAAGAGCCTTGGTCCAAAAGAACCCCTGCCTGCCTGCTGTAACAGGGTCAGGCGCTCCCGCAGGGGGACCATGCCGGGCAGGGGTGCGTCAGGACCAGGGGAACACACATGGAAAAGAGGGATAAAGGAGAACAGAAGTGAGGGATGAGAGTGCATTGGGACAGAGGGCTGAAGCTGTACCTCTGCCAGGTCAGAAAAGAGGGCTTGGCTGGTGCCCCGTCTCAACATGTCCCAGTAGCTCCGGGCCACAGCCTCCTCCTGGCTCTCTTTTTTCATCACCTGCGGAAGGTTCGGCATCACAGGGGCAGCTGTTAGCAGGTTAGCATGGCTAGCCACGAGCTCAAAAGTAGCAGAAATGGAAACACATCACAACGGGACAAAAGCAGTGTTAGACTTTTCGCTAACTGGGCTCAGCTGAGATTGAATAAAGATGTTTAGTACTGTTAGAGTGTAAAGCAGCATGCACTGGCAGTTTAAAGTGCTCGAGGTTCGTTGGTGTAAATCTGAAGTTTGGATGAAAAATGTCCCACTCAAATCTAGACTAATTGTCAACATGAGGCTAATGAGTCTCGCCCAATGGAGCAAATACGAAACTATCAATGCGAAACTAATGGGTTCTGCAGGATTCCTCTTTCGCTTACTTCTGTCTCCATTATCTTACAGGCTGCGAGGGTTTTAATTGGTCCCCACAGTGGTCAGATCAGCGGAGTCTCTCTCACACACCTTTCTTTTCCTCTCCCTCATCAGCCCTCCCTCTCTCACTCGCTCCGTCCCACTGGAGCCCACTTTGTCCAAACATCATAGAGGGACCACCAGCTCAGCCTCTGTGTTTAAGTGTGTGTGTGTGTGTGTTGGGGGTGGTAAGGTCATAGAGTCAGTCTAAGTGCTCTGAAAGACTCTGGCGCTGGCTCAATAGAAAACACATTTGCAGTCACAATTCCTTTCAGAACGTTGTCCGGACCCCTCCCCCTCATCCCCGCCGCCCACCCGCTGATGAAGTTTGCAACGGACCTGTTACCGTTAAAGAAAGAAATCAATCGTAATCAAATCGCCGGGGTTTGGGTCGAAACTTTTACAGGCTCCATTTGACCCTAGAGGGCAAGTCTCTCTTGTGTAATTCCCAAAAGAGTTTCTTAGTTTCTGTATCTCGTGCCCAGATTATAATAATAATAATAAAAACAAAATAATAATATTAATAATAATAATAATATATATAATAATAATATAAATAATAATAAATAATAAAAATAAATAAACACAAATAATAATAATGATGATAATAATAATAATAAAATAATAATAATAATAATAATAATAATAAAATAATAATAATAATAATAATAATAATAATAATAAAATAATAATAATAATAATAATAATAATAATAACAATAACAAATATCTACAGTTACACAGAATCATGTGCAGTTTAGTAAAATCCACACTTTCTCTTAAAAGAGTAAAAACATGCTAGCTGTTAGCATACATGCTAAACCTACGTAACACTAGAATAATAGATTCTAAGCTCTCTAACATTAATTTGACCAACTTTTGGCCAAGAAGAACCTTCTAAAACAGTGACTGATACATCAAAATACTCAGCACACATAGTAAGTGGTTAATTGTTGCCCAGCATGAATGTATCGTTGCCTGGGACAGCGAAATAATTTCAGCTCCAAAACGCCAGATACAGCACAGATGTTTACTCACCCATTATTAGGTTTTTATTTGACCCATGATGTCTTTCAGTAACAGCAGTTTCCTTGCTTTTTTAAAAAGTCTATAAAGTCTATTTGCACACATCCATCTAATCAGCCCACCTCTATACCTTGAAGTGTTTAGAACCGGGAAGCTTAATGAATGAATGCACAAATCACGGCAGCCATTTCTAACTGATATCTGTTGCATGCATTAGTCTTTAAGGCACAGTTAAAAAAAGAAAAAGCTTTTGAAGGTTTTGAGGCTTGAAAATATTTGACTAAACTCTTACTAATATAAATTTACAAAGATTATAAGTAGAGCTCAGAAGGGAATAATAACATGTGCAAAAAATACAAGATGTAGGATATGAGCCCTCACATCTTGTGGAAGCTCTAAAGGGAGCTATTATATATTTAATTTTAGCTGGCAGGTTTTTAGTATTTGGTAAATAGCAGCATAATTTAACATCTACAGTGTTGCAATGACTCAAACACCCAAGCTACCCTTTTAGTGAAACTATGATTGAAAACATGCCCTCAAAAACATCACTAAAAGGTACTTGATTAGTACTTTGTCATTTGAAATGACTGTGTACATGTGTTGGTCAAGACGAAAAAAACAAACAAATAAACAACAAAATAAACTTCAAAAGTCCCAGCGGTTTTGTTGATGTCCATCTGGGCCCCAGTAATCGCCTCTGCAACCTTGAGAAAAAGCAGGCAGATGTATCGCAAGAGATGTCACTTCCTAGACAAATGCAAGGTTTTTCCCCCATGTGCACAGATAGCATCAGTCCTCTCTAACTGATGCATTCAAGGTTCCCAAGGTACAAGGCACACAGCAAATAAAAAGCCCATGAATAAATATTGTTTGCCTTTCAAAACATTTGAAAAGTGCAGAGGTAGAAGGGAAGCCTATTTCTGTCGCTTGTTTTAGAGGTCATGTCGCCAGCACTGGTAGGTCGTTGTGTAATTGCTGAGCTTATTTACCAGTGTCCTTAAAAAAGAAAACAGAATGGCCCACCTTTCAACAGCATTAAGCACCACATTCAAACTGTGATCTGAGCTAATACCAACTGAGAATTATTCCTTATCCAAGCCTACAAAACTGTAAATAGATACAATTTGTTCATATAGAAATTACATAGACATTTTTAAAGTAAAGTTTTGCCTGCTTTTGTTAAGGCCTAGTATGAACAGACTTCCTAAGGAGCATTACTAGACCTTGACAAGTTTTTTTTATGAATTACAAAAACATGATGTGGATGAAGTGCACATCCATGCACAAAAAGACTACTTTTTTGCAATAGTTGACTCCTGAATGGTTTGCGCAACAGCTCTTGCCCCTAAGCGCTGTGAAGCACTGTAGGGACTCACCAAAAAAATCAAAGAGGCAACTTATCCTCTTCTTCTCCACAGTCCAAAGCAAGGCAACAAAGGCCATGTTAAAAACACACTTCTTCACAGTCACCTTATCTTTTTCCGCTTTCTTCCTCCCAGATACAGCAGAACGAGAAGACCACATGTACCTCTAGCTATTCAAACAAACGGTGATTTTTTCCTGATCATCTACAAGATCTCACTTAGGTGCACAAACCCACTTGTTCTCCATCCTGGACCTTTTCATTTCTTTATAGATTCTGTGACAACAGGAGTTCAGGGTCATATTTGGTGTTTTTAAAAATAACAGTCAAATAGTATGATTAAACTGGCACCGGACTTGAGCTCGGAGATGATCTCGGAAAAATCATTGTTTGTTGTCTGATATATACAGTAATCCCTCAGTTTTACACAATCAGCGGTCACAGATTCAGTCTCAGATTTTTTTCTGAGAGCCAAACTAATCATTTTTCATGGACTCCCCCGCACATGTGCGGAAAAGGCAGATATCCTCACATTTTTGTGCTTTTGTGACGTCCGGGTCTCGTCCGCCATGCCCCCTGCTACTCTCATGTTGGGTTGCTAAGCACTTCACCCTACCATAAACCCTGCAAAGGACGAGGGGGCACAGCAGGACTGGCTCCCATGAGCCTTTGCGCACGGTTGGCCGGTTATATGTGTATGTGTGATATCTTTAAGGTTAATGAGTTATAAATTAAATTGAGCATTTTGGAACCATGTTTGGGGACATATTCAGGGTTTACACTATAAAAATAGACATTTTAGGCATTTTTTTACTAAAAAAAAATTATATATATATTTTTATATATGTGTGTGTGTGTGTGTGTGTATATATACACATATATGTTCCTGAGTGATACAATTATACAATTAAGCAGTCAAAATGAATGTGAATACCCTGGGATACACAAATTGTTGCCAAACTCTATTGCCAGAGTTAACTCAGTAAACAGCCCAGAAGGAAAACGTATCAGTAAGACTGATCCAGGCACAGTGGTGTTTCTGGTCATTCTGTCTAGGTTTTATCAAACCTAGCCAGTATAACTCTAAGCAGTTTATTTTGTAGTTGTGTTGATTCATATTTGACTGTAGCTGTTTTGACCACTGAAGCAAATCTTTGTTATTTTTCCTGATTTCTTTCTTTTCTTCTTTTTGTAAACACCAGCTGCTCTTTTCTGTGCGTTTTTCATGTGCAAATGCCATAAAAATGGACCAGTAGAAATGGTTCAACGTTACTGTCTGCATTAACTTCCATTATAAATTAGGTTCTGACAGTGGCAATACAATTCCAGTCATTTACTGAAAAGATATGAATGGTAAATAGTCATTTTGTATTTTTTAATAAGTTAAGTAGCTTTGTGCATTTCCCATGTTTTCATGCTTTGTCCCCCATCTATTTACATTGTGTTTACATCTCACTCCACATTCTCTAAGAAACTAAGTAATCCTTCCAAATCACATTGTATTTCTCATTCACAGACGCATCTCGCAGTGACACAGCCATGATTCGGTGCTGAAATTTCCAATACAGACTTCTATTGTGTAACAAAATGTGAAGAGTGGGTGGAACTGGGAACAAGGCGAGCCAACACAGCTTGACGCGTTCCCCCAAAAAATCAACATGCAAGGTATTCATGGAACTGCGTCAGTTTTTATTCGATATGGTTTGATTGATATTGGCTGTGTCAACCCGGGACAGCTTGAAGAATTAGCAATTCACTTCCAAAAGCATTCAGCAATCAAGAATTGTGAAATAATGGGGATGTAGTGACAAAAGCGATTATACGAGCATTTCTTTACAGTTTATGAAGAATGTGCACTTAACACGGATTCTAATAAGGCAAACAGATGGATATTAGATAGAAGTTGCAGTTGCTTTTTTTCTTTTTTTGCTGTCTTGCATTAAATATCTATATTTAAATGAATTGCTCAATGAGTGACTTCACAGCACTTCTCAATGGATTCTTTCAGGGCCTCAGAAACATGACCTTGTTTTTAAAATCATAACGTCATTCAACTTACAGTGTTGTAACCTTTTAAAAGCTTTGAATTCATTCTTCTGCAGTTCAGTCCTTTGAATAAATTGTGAAAAAAGGAACATTTTTCAGGCTTTCATCCAATGGACCATTCCAAGTTGGCCTTCAGACACTAATTTATTCATTTAATAGCCGTATTCATTTATGTTTGTGCCTTCAGAGGGTGTTACACTAAATCTCACAATTATACTGGGTACCTTTTTTTATATAGTTCAGGGGTCGTCAGCTTTGGAGCCGCATGCAGTCTTTCATCCTTATGTTGCGGCTCCCTGGAGCTTTTGAAAATAAATAATAATTTACAAAAGAATGGCATCTTACTGGCTATACCTATAATGGATGCATGCGTCAATTGACATAGTGCCCAGTTTTCGCTTCCTGGTACAACGCTGCTGCTGTATGTTCGGGCTATAGTCATTCAGCCTGCAAGCATATATCCATGCAAGCTGCAGCCAGCAGCCAGTGTCCAGTGGATTTTGGACCCAGAGTCCATTGTATAGCGCCAGTTGACATATCAGAATCAGATTCAGAATCAGAATTGCGTTAATTGGCAGAGTAATTGAGCGACACATATAAGGAATTTGATTCCAGTAGATGGTATCTCTCAAGCACAACAGTATAAAACAACAACAATATGTACAATTAAGTGTGTACATGTGCATACACCACACCCATATGTCTCTTACAGAGCATGCCTGCTGCTCCAATAGGCCAATAGACACAATTCTGATTCTGAACCAGATGAAATGACGTCAACTGACTCTGTCTGCCGGTCTAAGTGTATTTTATTTTTATTCATTGTTTTTTTTTTTATTTTAGTTCGAAATTTGAAGATTATTGTGACCTTGTGACATTAAAATACAATGAGTTCTAAATGTTCAAAATGTTTTCTTTGAATAAATAGAATTTCTAGAGCAAAACACTAGCCTAAATCTGTGCCAAGAACACTTTAATTTCATTTTAAACTCAGTTTAATGCATTACACCTAAAGAAAATGTAAAGTTAACTCGTATTCACCTATTTTAATATAATTTATAGTAACAAAAATATAGGGCTTTAGGAAGGACAAAACGAAAAACAAAAGAAACACAGATGATCCATGATGGAGATTCTGGTCTGCATCTACCACAGTCTACAGATTCAAACAGCAGCAGCAAGGAGAAATAAATAATCAGAATCAGAAAACTTGATTCCGGAGAAATTGCTTAAAAAACAGGCCGCTACCGCTAACTGTTAGCATTAGCAGCGCGTGGCGAGCCAAAACAAAGACTTATACACAAAAGGAATGTTGAAAAAACTCTCTCTACCCACATGTTTAGACAGAGCACAGCTACTAATACTAAATAAACTGAGATAACTGTTGAAAATATGAAGGCAAGCAGGTTTGCACCTGTGCACTACATAACGTTCTAGGATTGGCTGCTTTCAAACCTCCTGCCTCTAAGTACAGCGAGTATGGGATACTCCCAATCAGCAGCAAGGAGAAATACATAACGTACTTGGATTGGCTACTCTCAAACCTCCCACCAATAAACACAGCTGTATTTTACCATTTCAAGATGCACTTTCTATATTTATAGTAATATTTTGTATGGAAATGTAGCTGAATTTACCATCATATTTATATTTTTCATGATAATGTAGGGATTTCTGCATACTATTATCAGTTAGGTTTTCAGAAAAAAATCTGCGTTACACTGAATCCACAACTGCTGATCAGCATAAAGTGAGGGGTTACTGTATTTTTAATTATGTGTTACAAACCGGGGCTACATAGTCTATAAATTCTGACATGACCCAATGCTCCACACTCATCACTGAATAATGTTTAAGTTAGGGGTAGACAAGTTAGGGGTATTTTCCACAACACAATACTTAAACAATCCAAGTTAGTATTTATAAGGTTTGTCTAAAACAGCTTATTATTCCATAATTCTAACTATTTCAAATTGCTACATAATTACCGATTGTGACTAAGCTTGAATGTGAGGGTAAATGGAATTTCCTTCACATTGGAAGGGGTCTTTGGTCCCAAAAACTTTCAGGACCCCTAACTTAAAGAACATTTTATGAAATGTTTTCAGCAAAAATGTTCCAGTCAACACAAAGCTTCAGCGTGTTCATATTATACACCATGTTCAATACAATAATTAGTATAATCATTAGTAGATTATGCAACAACATGGATACAGTAAGTACTATTAAAAATATCAAGAGAATATTGTATCATGAGCCTGGTATTGTAAATCAAATCATTATATGGACTAAGCATATATTATACTGCTTGTCTGGCCTGATTAAATAAGAAATGGCTTCTGGATTTCAAAGGGTGTCCTAAATTTTAGTTTATATGGAGCTTTTACTGGCCCAACTTCTGAGCACCACCTAAGCTAGCCTCACTAGCTTCTGCCTTTCTCCTTTTGCAGGCCACGCTGCCCCCTACAGACCTCACCTACACTGGGGCTCGGATCCTTCACAGGAGCTGTGTGCAGTGCTACTTAACAGAATATTTTAGCACAACTGAAAGACGGCAAACTTCGAAGAGCAGATTTGAGAGTGACAGATTGTGGGGCTGCATTAAAACGTAGCCTGCGCCACACATGAATAAAGTTGCAGCGCAGGCTGCTTTAATCCTCCGTTACCATGGTGACACAGCAGCTCGCTACGAGCCTGCGCCGGAATTTATGCAGTGCGCTCCATGTTTCTGACCAAAACAGCCAGAAACATGAGCAACACACCCAAGCAGAGGAAGCCCAGGGCTAAGGAGAATCACTTCACGAGTAAATGTACATGTTCAGGAAAGTCACACGGGACTGTTTAGTGCTAGTCGAAGTTCACTGAGCAAGGTTGCCTTCAGAGTCAATGAGGAGGCGGGAGGGGGGTGAGGGAGGTTAAAACATGCAGGCGTCTACGATTCGCAGAACAAGTGGCCTTGCACAGCCGTGGTGTCTAACACACAGAATATATCACAATCACACACCCACAACAGATTAATTAATGATCAGATCGCGGAGGTGGTAGGGAGAGTGTGGGAATTAGACGCCGGCACATGCGCATTCTCCCTCATCTAGGCATCACTAAATAATGCATGGCTGACGTAAACAAAAGAGCTGAAGGGCTTCTGAGACTGAGGGGAGAGAAAGACAGCATTATTTCTGTTTCCATCACAGTTCCCGGTCTCATCTTGAATGGAATGACTGTGTTTGTTTGGTTGTCTTTTTTGGCTTTATGAACAATACCCAACACGGACATAGAGACGGTATCATTCCAGCTAGCTCAGACCATATCCCCTGCTGCTATTAGTGAGAGAACGTGATGCTTGTTCCTTCAAACAAATGTAATTGGCTATTACATTGACACAGGGTAGAATGATCGTATCAGCACTCCACAAATATGTACAAGATGATGGCCCGATATGGCTGGGACTTAATGGGTCCCATTCCTTGTCAGACAAGTCTCATTCCATGTGCGATTTAGACAAGTAAACTCCACAGCTGTGTGTCGTGTGGTCTCCAGTGCTGGCAGAGGGCTCATAAAGTATGCTGTGGATACACCTTCAATCTCCTACCAAATATTACTGGACATCCCTTCTAATTAGTGACTCTGAAGTGCACCCACTGCTCACACACAGGCAGGGGTTCGAATGCATGCATGTAGCTTGCACAAACTCCACAGGGAAGTATTGCTAAAAGAATGGGACCAGCTGCTTGTAAGCCTAAGGTTTCCATGTTCAAGAGCAAGTGTCAGTAACAGGGGTTATAAAGCCTCAGAGCAATGGGCCATGGAGCAGTTAAAGTATCCATCTAACATCAATACTTCACTTGTGCTCCTATCGCTGAATGCAGTCAAATCGTCACAGCAATGGTCCAACATGTTCCGGCTATCTCTGAAGAGACTGTTAATGCAGGAAATACGTAACAAACTCATTATGTATACACTTAATTCAGAAGAAAGTCAATTTCCCTTGTTGAAATGCAAAAACAAAAGTCAACATGTGTTGAAAAAAACATCGAACTGCATACTTTGCAAGAATTACAGTTCCGTTTTAAAAAGTTTGTGCTACAGGTTTAAAATAACTACTGTCAAGTACTATTCTGTTTCAAAGATCTATGAGGTCATCTGTAAATGTGTACACTACCAAAAAAGTTGTACCACAAAGGAGTTTTTTGTGTAATTCCATAGACCCTAAATCAGTGACATAAAGCCAGAGGGTCCAGTATGTTATGCGCTATGTTTTTATTTATATGACATGGGTATATCCAAACTGAACTTCATTAAGATCATTACCAGCTGTTTTTGAGGCCACATCTGCATTCTATTTGTTGTTTGTTTCCTTGTGTTTTGATTACCATCTCTGTGTCTTATCATCTAGGTTACTGTACCTTGGGTGTATGTTTTTCAGTTAAACCCTGTATTTTGGTTTATTACTTTGCCTCTTTATTGTTGTATGTATTTGTGGTAGTAACCATATACTGTACTGTGGTTAATCATATTAATTACAGCAACCACAAACCACCTCTAGTTAGGTGAACTAAGAATAAAATCTTAAAATATTTTAAAATATCTTTCAAATATTTTTAAATATATTTCAAATGTTCAATATCAGGTTTAATAAATACAAGTTTTAAATAATAGCAGGTAGAGTTAAGCCAGCTTTAGTAAATTAAGCTGGATCACAAAATTGAATTTGGGTACAGGATGTTTTCTGAATGGAGGCAAGGAAGAGACAGGGAATCTCGGAAGAACTTTAGGAATTTCTTTTTATGTTAATGCAGGGTCCTATTCCTAACCATGTGAAGAGGTTGATGGACAGATCGTGTATTGATCAGTGAAGAAAACCACTGCAGCAGGTGTATTAAAGTCTGCTCCTCGTGCGATGGCAGGCACTATGAGGCCACATGGTGAGATAAGAGAGTTGCATTCCCGGTTAGATAGAACCTCAGCCAGGACAAGAGGCCAACTGTGCTTGATTGGATTCTGTGTCTGAAATAAACGCCAAACGAATGAGATAGATATGAAACAGGGGCTCACAGTCTGGAATGAGAGAGAAGGAATGTGTGAGTGTACGTGTGAGCGAGCAAGTGAGAGAGAGAGAGAGCGAGAGAGAGAGACTCATCTGGAAGGAGCAAGGCTCAGTGAAGTCCCCACAAAGGCTTCAGTCAAGGACTTTAATGTCATAGTTGGAGAAACATCCTAAACGATTCTATGTGGTCATGGTTTCAGCATATGCGCCTGAGCAGCTATGAATACTCTCTCTGGAAAAATGGAAGCACATTCTATATTTTCTTTCCAAGCTTCTTTTGAGTGACTGGAGGAAGGGGATATTTAAGAGACAAAGTCAAAAAACAGACTAGTCCATTATTATTGCAAGGAGACAAAAATGTTTGCAAAAACAGCTGTACAACACACACCACAGCCACAGCCACAGCATTAAAATCACTGACAGGTGAAGTGAATAACATTGATTATCTTGTTACAGTAGCACCTGTTAAGGGATAGACAGTGAGTGAACTGAGTTGAAGTGCTGGAAGCTAGAAAAATACATAAGAATAAGCATCTGAGCTATCCGATTGTGATGGCAAAGAAATAAGGTGGCTTGGTCTGATGGATCGTCTTTTCTTTTGTATAGAAATGGCAGTGTGATGCTCTGGGCAATATTCTGCTGGAATCCTTGAATTCTGGCCTTCATTTGGGTGTTATCTGGACATATCAGCTACCTAAATATTGTCATAGACCAAGTACAGCTCTTTATGGAAACAGCGTTCCCTACTGGCAGTGGCCTCATTCAGCAGGATAATGCCCAATGGTCCACTGCAAATATTGTTCAAGAATGGTCTGAGGAACACGACAAAAAGTACAAGGTGTGGATCTGGCCTCCACAGGCCTCAGATCTTAATGTGATCGAGAATCTGTGGGATGTGCTGGACAAACTTGTCCAATCCACAGAGGCCACACCCCACAACTTGCCTTGGTGCCAGATACCACAACATACCTTTAGAGGTTTTGTGATGTCCACTGATTAGTATATACACACCTACCAAATCTGTATGAAAAAGGTAAATAAGATAAATGGATTTTTGTGACTCTTTAACATTCACCTTTAGCTTTTCTTTTCCTTGAAAAAGTTTATTGGGGGAAAAGAAGGAACGACCCAGAGAAGGTGGTCATATTTCACAATTTAACTGGCTGTAATGAATCAAGGTCCGTTATATTTAGTTAAATGAAGTGCAGATCATTACAGATCTGTAAGTAATTGTTCTGGGTTGGTGATTAATTGCGTAGCACTGACGATAACAGGCTGGAAACAGCACTCTGATAGAGATTGTCATTTTGGGAAGGATCTCTAGGGAATAACACACACATGCACACAAAAAAAAATCCCATACCCTCGTTATCTCTCACTTACTCCTTCTCTGATAACGATGCAACACATCCCGTATGCTGTGGGAAAGGGCTGGCTCACAGAGTTAAGCAAATACCCACCATCTTCTGAAACAATTAGTATAGACATATCCATGGATAATGAATTGACTTACCTTATCATTTAGCTCAGAACCGAATGAACCAACTAATAAGCTTTTAAAAAAATAAATAAATAAGATGTCTTATGAAACATGAAAGGGAAGTTGACAGGTGTGATTTATTGTCTAAATACAGCATAGTCTGATGTATTGCATGTTTATGAAAAGCCTTAGTCTAGTCTTAAAAGGTTATCAGAGAAGAACAGAGAGCCAATGATGGCCTAACTACATGCCCATGTGCAATACAAACAGACACTTACTTATCTAGTGACAAAGAACCTTGACACCAATCTAAATAATATCTGAGACATGGACTGTAAAGAGGAATACTGAGGCCAGGTCAGCCGTGATATGAGATTCAAATGAAGCCCTGTTTAGAGACAGTGACAGCTCAAAAAAAGGGAAGTGATGTTACTTCAAAGGAATACTGCAGCTGAAAATGCTAACAAGCCAATGAATGTAAGATTTCAAGAACCACTTGGCATGATCTCATTTGAGGCATAATGCTAACCAAGCCCTACAGCTTTCATTCGTCTTCAGTAGCATTAGCATTCAAGTAGCTTTCATTCAACGTTAGCAGCATGGATGAATTTTGGGGTAAATAATCCATTAAGTCAAACACAGTGGCGGGCACTCTGACTTAAAGAGTGTATTGGTAGCAGCCCTCAGTGTTCATAGGAACATCTTGTGATATCTAACAAAGCTAAATGGATCCACAGGTGGCTGGTATAAGTAAACTTAAGTTAAGAGTTAAGCCTATCCTCTCTTTGAAATTGTAAAAGGGATCAAAATTAGGTTTCATTTTGGGTTTTACTTGTTTGAAATGCTCCTTAGATTTTCCATTTGGACTAATTTTCTAAAATTCCTCACAAATAGCAAATTGTCAAATTACAGGCATCATTACATGCCAGTGTTTAAGTCAGATGTTTTTAATTTGTTTAGTTGGAAGCCTGAATTTATTTGATTTCCCCAACATGCTCATTTCTATTACTGTCCTTATGCAATTTGCCTCTATTATTGACAGTGATATAGTAGCCGTTCATGGATACTTCATGTCCATGGTTGTTTTAGAGACCTTTAGTAATTGTTTGAACCTAAAAAATGTCAAGTTCCTTTATTGCTGTTGTAAATGATAAATAGTGAAATATAGGGATACACTAAATATTGTACATGAACACTTTTAAAACATTTAATTGCAGCGAGTAGTTACAGCCCAATTCATTGTTTTTGCTATTGATAGCCGATATTGATTTTAGCCATCCTATCCAACGTGATGAGCTGTCACTACATTGACCTATAAACCTATAAGGTGTTGGCTTATCTGGCAAGAGGCCAGCCTAATAGCATCACAGGAAAAAAACATGCAGGCTTCATCAAGTGGAGCCTCATATCCAGCATGCTATTCTGTTCTACTTATAAATACTTTGGTACCACACACAAATGTGTTGCAGCACAATGATTTGAACATCTTGCCATGTTTTATCCTCAGATTAAAGGGCACATTTTCAACTTAAAATAAGAAAGACTAATGTAAAGTGTTTCCTGGCCAAGATATATGGTACATGCACATGGTGCTGTTTAGCTGTTAAATAGTGCTATCCAAATGTTGCAGATCCAAAGCTGGCTAATATTGATGTTCTTCTGGCTGGAGTAAAAAGTTATTGCATTCTCAAATAAATACAGGCATGGCACATGAGTATTACTCTAGTGCACTGACCAGCCACTTTATCAGAACCATCTATGAATAACATGAGGTCAGACAAACCTTTGTTAGTGCAAATTTTCCACAAGTGAGAAATTTGCATTGTTATGGCAGTGTGACGTCTGGTCAGCCTCTGTCTCGCCCAGTAAGGAGCCAATCTCCTGAATTTTAGGAGATACTAAGCCTGGTTCTGTGTTTAGTGTGTGTGGTCGTTAGGTGCTTAAGCAACTCAGGTGTAGAGCTGCAGGCATGCAGGCTCTGGGTTGCTACGCACCAATGACATGTCCACCTGTCCTGTGTGTCTAAATAATCAATGACTGTCCTCATCGTGTTTGGTGGAGAGAGTGGGTGTGTGTTTAAAGCCCGGCTGAGCCAGAGATTTGTTGCATGGTCACCCAGTTTCATGGGTAAGGTGCTGAGGCACACTTTGTTACAGAACTTAGAAAAGAAACTGTATCGCTCTAGTGTGGTCTGTGAGCTCGGCTGTGGAAGAGGAAACGATCTGGCCCTTTTGCAAAGAGACTGGAAACAAGGAGAGGGTCAAGGGTGTGCTGATAAGGGTCAGCTAAACATGGGGTTCTAACTTGGACTTGTGTGCATTCTCCCACTCTCTCTCCTCCTCACTTCCTGTGATCATTACAGGCCAGACTCCCAGAGCTCCAGCCTCAAAGGAAGTGGAACATCCTTTCAGGCAACATGGAAAGTGCTCAGAGCTGAGAGGCTCCAGGACTTAGCATTCTGAGTTGACCGGAACGGTCTACTTGGAGTGAAGGTCCTCCAAGGATTCTGTGTTTGAGTTTCGTCGCAAACCTGTCCTGAGAGCTGTTGAATCTATTAAAGAACCTCTCTTAAATCAAAATGTTGCCTGCTGCTGTCTTTTCCCCAAGCCCACGTGACAGGTAGGAAGTGGACAGGACAAAGTAAACAGCAGTAAAACAGATTAAAAGCTATACAAAATTGATAGTGTACAGTTACATACTGTAGTCTTGTGCATCTTTTGTCGCACAATTACCACAGATACTGGCAATATTACGCAGCGTGCATTAAAATACATAGGGTAGTGAAGCGTTGTCCTAGCATGAAAAAGTGAAGCGTTGTATTTTGATTACATTGTATATTGTGATGGCTGCACGAAAACCTGTGAGACCGGGCTCTGCTCCTATGACAGCATCTTTCAAAACAATATGAAAACTCCATAATCTCATGTCCCAAATTTTTTTCAGGGTTATCAGTGAATGAAGCAACTCCCAACCTCCATGGTTCTGAGAGCCCAGACTAAGTTTTATCACATACACCCTCCCTTTGACCTCTGCCTCTACTCCCCCAGGCAAACTGGCATTTAGACCATGTTAGTGTAGTGGAGCAAGGCCAGGACATACGTAAGCTAGTGCAGGGGAGGACTCGCTCCTGGAGAAAGATGAGAGCACCACTACACTCTGCCCTAGAGGCAGCCCTGCCTTTAAAGCAACTGCTAGAGTGTTCTTGTCTAATTCAGCAGGTCACTGGTTCGAGCCCACCTTTAGGCAAACTCTTCATCCATCAGAGTTAGAATGCTACAGATATAAGAAGGTCAGCATTCAAATCCTCATTTGCACTCCTTCAGAAAAATAAAACGAGTGCTTTAATTAGCACGAATATGCCAGATTACGTGCTTAATGGATCTTGAGGGATAATTAACAGTCTTTGTTTTAACCCTTTAAGCCTTTATAGGCCCACTTCAACATCCTCGCTTTCTAAACCTATATATTTGTTTCACAGTAGTTAAATCATTTGTAACAGTTAGGGCCTGGTGGTATACAAATGAGCACTTTAAAAACCTATTTTATCAAGGTTAATAACACCTCAGCTACAAATGTAAACAAACTTAATTTCAATCACCAGCTCCACTCGAAATCTCACTCAAATACAACATTTTAGACATAAAGACCTCTGTAGCAATTTAAGCGTGAGAGAAAGGGGCTAGGAGGACAAAATGTAATTTCAGGCACTAAGTAGAATATCAAATATTATCATGACAAAATTGTAAAACATTTCCTTCTTTATTTAAAACATTTTAGTATGTATGTTTAATTAATATGTTTCCAAAATATGACTGTTTTGAATATATGCAGTAGGATATTGATTCCATTCAGGGTTTACATTTACATTTACAGTTATGGCATTTAACTGACGCTTGTGTCCAGAACACAAGCCAGTAAACCAGTAAACAGCTTAAATCCATGTCCACTATTTAACCAAAATACTGCACATTCGGTGCACCTATACAACATCTGTTAAATAATACCTAACCAACACCTGCCAAACAATACCTGAACAGCACAAGTCAAGCAATACCTGGATACCTCAAATAGGAGAAAAGTTAAGACAAGAGTAATACGTTTTTTTTTTGTTTGTTTGTTTGGGGGATTTTTTTGTGAGAGTTTGTCACAACTCCCTGTTAAACTGTTCCCTAACATGTTAAGGCTGTACTTTAGCCTGTCTTGCTCCCACTGTAATTTTTTTATATGCTTCAAGGGAAATTACATGTGGCATATATGTACACCACTGAGTAGTCATAAAGCACTTATTATGTACAGAGTCTGAAAAAAATGTCTGTCAATAAGTGCCAATGACGTTGCTATGGGAATGCGAGGGGGTGGCATGTTCTGGAATCTGTTTAACTACATTAAAAGTCTGTGTTACATTTTACCCTGCGCTAGGCTGTGCCCCAGTTTCTAATCAGTCTTTAGATTAACAGCTGAATCCGAACACAAAACTGGGTTCAAAACACATCCGTTTTGCCAAAGCCCACCCATACAGGGTGTAAAAGTAGGAGCTGTTGGTCATTTTTCTTTCATTGTTTGATGTATCTAGTGCCTTGCATCACTGCCAAAGCTTTGATTTAATGAACCAAGGCTGATATTTATGTGCCAAGCTGGCTGTGGTATCTTTCCAGGGCCTTCAGACTTTATTTCAGTTTAACATCGTGTTTGTAACCATTTTTTTTATTCCCACTGCTTCATGAGGAAACGTAATGACAAATTGTGTCCTTGAGGTTCTGCTTAGGAAACATCAGATGAAGTGTCCGGCCTCAGATTTACAGTTCCTCTGCTTTACTGTTCGGCTGCATTCTCGGGATATCATCTTTCAAGATGGTTGCATTGGCTTTTAATGCCATGCCACACTTGGTCATCCATACAAATGCACTGAGGGGAAAAAAGCCTCCCACCACAGCCTGGACTTAGATCAAAAACTGGCTGGAAAGGACACAAATAAAAAAAGGTATCAATGATTCATGGCAGAAGTGCACCTTCTCACCTCCTCTCACCTGTTGAAGTTATAGGATCTTAGGTAAGACCCAACGCTCTGCCTTTTTCTAAAAGCTTTCCAAGAAAGAATGAAAACCAATGTTCAACCCTTATAAGGTCTTTGGGTCTGTGGGACCCGTTTTCAGTTTTCAGCTTAAAACAAATCATTTTTTCAAACTGTGATTCATTGGCCTTGGTTCATTTTCTGTGAGGAACATAAATATTTTAATAAAAAAACAAAAATGAGTGGCATTTCTATTCATAAATGTGACTTAACAAAGGGAAAAAAAACAAATGTTTTGTTTATATCGCTTGCAGTAAACATCTGCTGAGAACTTTAACAAAAATGTTTGAATATGTTTATGTTTGAATATGAATATGTTGAATATGTGTAACCAAAAAACAAAAACCCTAGCAGGGCTACGAACCATGGCAATATGCAATTCATTTTACAATGTTTCAATCTTAGTGATAGAAAGAAATGAGGAAAGATGACATGTTGTGGAATCCTTTTCTTGAGCTTGAGAAGAAAAATTTTTCTTTCCTTTTTCTTTACATTACAAACCGGAATCCGGGCACTGCTATATAGAATAGGCAGTATTTTATCTGAAGAAGCAGTTGTGTTTGTGAGGCTATGAGAAAAAGAAAAAAAGCCTGTTTGTTTCTGCTTATGGATTTATTTTTAATGATTATGTGGGAGTATCCTCTATCCTGGCTGTCATCAGTCACTGATACATCAAACAAACACACGCGCTTTTATATTTAAATGAGGCGGTAAAAACATATAATTTTCCTTACTACAAATGAAAAAAAAAGTTTCAGTTGCTGGATTTTATTTATAAGGATTCTTCTGATTAACTATTTCTAAAAATAGACTCAAAGGATTTATTTATCTTAAAAGAAACACTAGAAGGATCTATATGTACTGACACAATACCAGAAGCATATACTGTATGTGCCCTAAGACACTAAATCTGTGTGCTTTCATCTTTCTAAGGAATTCATACACATGATTGGATTACATTAGAATGTAATGTCTGTAATTCAGATGTTCTGTTCTACTAAGTGGGGTAAACCAAGCAATTGTTTTAAGCACCTACACACAAAATCCTCTCTGAAATCCAGGTACATTATATTTAATGTAGGACATGAAAAAGAGATAATGTTCTTTGTTCTTCGGTTGTACTCATTTTGTCAGGTATGAGTTAAAAGACAATTCTGATTGACCATTAAAAGGTTTTTTAAAAAGTAAATAATAAATAAAAACAGTCTGTTTTCATCTTTCATCAGAAGTCAAATTGAATTAAATGACAATGTAATGTCTGTTATCCAGACATTAAGCTGGGCTGCATGGCCACACTTGGTTAATCTGTGAGTGATTGGTGAGGACCCTCGGGACACATTCACACACCACCTCCCGTCCTCCTGCTGCTTTGCATTACACACTTAATAGATGGTGAGTAGAGGAGAGATAAAATATTCCCATATTCTGCCTTTGCGCTATCTATAGGATTTTAGGTCTAATAGACCGTAAGTATTCTAACCCTTTGCACTTTCTGTACATGGACCTGCGCACACAAGGTCTGTTAAAGTGCAGCATGCTATATTAAAAAGAGTGATCATAATCAGGTCCACTTCCTGTTAAAAAAAAAAGACAGAAGGTGGAAAGAAATCCCGAGGCTCAATAATCCCTTATCTTTCAAGAGCAGAATCTAGATATTACTCTGCATCAGCAGGGGTCTACTGAAGGAGAACAGCTACCAATACACACCCAGCCACCTTGCACTAAACCTTAATACCTGCTCAACTCCACTTCGCTCAACACCAAAAACAGTACATTCCTAAAAACGAAGGAGGTGCCCTGGAAGGAGCACATTTGGTTCCATTGTATATATTCTTTATAGAATGCCATTATTAAGAACCCTTCATTTTAGCAGATGTTAATCTGAAATTTTCTCTAATGTACTATGACTATTAAAAGTGTTTCAAGGTTTCTACATTTGTGCCCTGAATGTCACTTAAATGCAGATGTCAATGCTAAAAGCATGCAACACTCTTGCACATGGCAATAATGCCACAGGAGAGAGTTCGGCTTATGTTCGTGTTGTACCATTATTAGGGTGTATTTAACAAACAGATAAATGCCTACAGCAAAATATCTCAATATCCTAAGTATTAGCGTATTATTATTATTATTATTAGCATATTCTATTATTTTTGGTGCAACAGAGTCAATTTCTGAATATGCCATTTGTTTTTACCATTGAGGAAAACTGCTTATGCCCAGTGATAGATATTCATTCAACCCTTCCATTATTACCTTTAATTAGCAACCACTACTCTGCTTTCACCACGCAACAAAGCAAAGGTGCGTTATCTTAGTCATGCATGCTGCATTCATGCGCCCAACGATAAAAGAGTTTGTTCCTGAGAGCCAAAAAGTAAAGCTATTTCTAATGGAGTAGGGACAACACCACCAACGCTGGTGCTATTTTAACATTGAGTTGTGTAATGTTGCTTGCCCTGTATTTCAAAACAATGAATACAGTACACAGCTTAATCAAATATGGAAAGCAGCCAGCAAAGAAATCCTATTTAAAGATCAGATCGCGTCTAATACAAGATTCATATTCAAATATGGTTATCATACAGAGGCTGTCATACATGTGCTAATGAAAATGACTCATTCAGTAAACATTCTCAGTTCCTTGGAAAAGAGTGGAGGATGGTTTTGTACCGTCATAATTGGCAGTTTGTGCAAACTAAGTGATCCCATTTTAAAATTTGCTGCATATTAGCTCATGAATAGATTAGGAAAAGCTTGCAAACAGCATTTACTGGGTCTATAGATCATCCTTTGCCAGCTGATCTCGCAAAGACTAACGACATCCACAGCAACAGTCAGCCTCAATGAGGCTGAGTAGGAAAAAGGCACCCAAATAAAATGAATGATCCACAGCTCTGTTTTAAAAGAAAACAAATCACCTTTTATTTGGGCAAACGTGATTAGGTTTACTAAATGATATGCCACTGCACAAGTATCACTACCACATTTGAGCTAAACATGCTGCCACCTAATGGCATTTAATATGTCAAAAATAAGTTTGTAATTCCCTGCTTACTCAGTTTCAGTTTTATATTCAGCCCTGCCGCAAGCATCATGTGCACACAAACCAATCTTACATGGGCCATGCATTCACTTTCACTCCAGTTGCCTTCACATTAGCCAACACAGATCGGCTCCAAATCGACTGCCACACTGAGTTAAAGAAGCATGTTTGCACCAGAGAGGAAGCCAGCTTGCTGTTGTCCCAAAAAACCTGCCAAAAGCAAATCAATCAGGATAGGATTCAATCTGCGAACACTATTCTGATCCCCCGACCTTAGATATTGCACAGGTCACCACTCCAGAAATATCATTGGGAGTCTAGCGTGTCTGGCATTATTTTAAAAAGATCCTTACCTACCTCTCTCTAGACTCGCTAACATCACTTTATCTGCTGTACCCAGGAGTCTACCCAAGACATATCAGCCCCTCTCCTGGACTCTGTCCCAGCTCCTCTCGCTGTTCCTTGACAATGACTTCTTAAATAATCACACAGTGCAAATCTCACTGGATGTATTTTAGTCCATTGTCTTATAAAGCATCATTAAACCATATTATCAGCTCAGAAAAGTCCACAGTTTTGTTCTTTCCAGAAGGAAGACTGGCACGAGAATATCTGAGTAAGCTGGTAGCAGATCTAATGACCTGGAACACAAATATTGCAAAAGTTTCTCCTTAATGATATTGGTAGTGGTACATAATTTAACTTCGAACAGAAGAGCTTATTTTGCATCTATTACCGAGATGTGCTGTCTTAAGAGTTTTTCCACTGATTTTCCCAATGAAAAGCTTTTTTTCTGTCTTGACTAACCTTGTCTCTGCAAAATTAGAGAATAACACAGAGAGGCCAAATGGTTGGAATTGTTGTTTTCATTTAAACTACCTTGCTGTGGAGTTAGTTGCCTTATTGCTAGTTAGCTTAACCTATTGCTTACACCTGGACTGAGTTGATTTGCTTTGAATTGGTGGGCAGGTCGAACCACACATACCACTCGCACTGTAGCTACCCCTCCACTTGTACTCTCTTGTTTTTGTATTGTTTCTAACTAAGCTAGAAGCCAGCTTAGCTCTTTGTGTTTTAGCATGATTTTCCAATAGCTGTACACACATCCCACTGTCCTAGAATATATGCTCTCATCAGAGGGCATAACCTTTTGCAACCATTTTCTAACTTTAATTTGTGGTGGACTATGGAACTGTCAAGCTTCAGTAGGAGAGGCATCTTTTCACTCATTCCACTTGGCTCTTTCCGAAACTTGGATTACACTGGAGAATTTGACGCCACCATCAGCTCTTGATTCTGCATTCACTTTCTCGCTCTCACCTCGCAGCAGAACTGGAAGAGGAGGGGACATAGGACAGAAATGTCACTTCACACCTCTCTCCTATTCACACTTTAGTATTTCATCTTTTTAATTCCATTGTTTTGTTGTAACTCGTCCAACCAGACTCCACATCATTGCTATATATAATCCTCCTGGGGCAGTTGGAACCTTCACTGAAGTACTGGACATCCTCCTGACATCTGGTTCATCCCTAGATGACGACTCTCCACTCATTCTTCTTCAGCTTCTTCAGCTCTGTACTTCAGTTTCCTCCCATGCATTATCCAGGTAATGTCCTAGACCTTGTCTCGTCTTCACCAGAGCCAATGCATGCAAAATACTGGCCACCTATCTCCATTTTCCTGACAATCAATTTTTGTCATTCACATTGTCTGTCCAGACCCACTACAACAACTCCATCACCATCTCTCCAACTGCTCACCACAGTCTTTGCTCTTTTTCTCAACCTGCTCTTTCCTCCAATATACTCTGATCCCTGACTCCACCTGAAGCATATGCCTGCTGTCCTTCCAAAGTGGAAATGGCTACCAACTCTCTTCTCTCCTCTCTCCAGTCCTTTTTCAAACAACATTACCATTGTCTTCTTGCTCAACACACAACCCCCATCTTACTCCACAACAGAGGTGATGTGAGAGCAGCAGAAAGAAGACGGGGACAATCTCAACTCTGATCTCCTCACATATCATTTTCTTCTATTGAAGATATCTGCTGTAAAGTCTTCCTTCTTCAAAGTCAAGTGAGAAGAACCTGAATCCTCGCAAACTCTGTCACATTTTCCTTTCTTCTTAAACCTCCTGCTGACTCTTATGTCTCAGCCAACCTGCATGTCTCAATGACATTTCCTCCTGGATGACAGTGTATTACCTGAAGCTAAATCCCAGCTCCCAGGGGATGCATCGCCTAGACCTAACCTGGTCATCACTTTTGGAAATGCTGTAATCACTCACACATCAAAAGCACAGTTTTCTCATTTTCATCTCACATTAACAGTCACTCCTGAACTTGCAGGTACCTTATTTCTAAAATCTGAAGAATTTGTCTGTTCCTCACCACTGAGGCCAATCATATGCTTGTCCAGTCATTTGTCATCTTAAGACTGGACTACTGAAACTCACTCCTGGGTGGCCTTCATCTGAAGAGCACAATACCTCAATACACCAAAACGCTCACATGGCTGCTCACATTAGATTTAAAACTCTGTCTACAAACCCAAAAATGAGTCAGCTCCATTTTAACTGTTGGTACTGATCCGACCACAGGTCACAGCTCATCCTCTTAGAGTTTCAAGCACAGCCTGACAAGACCCATCTCATCCCAAATCAAAGACATACATCAAGAGTTTTCTCAACTTTGGCATCAATGTGGAGGAAACAACCTCCCCTTGCCCTCAGAAATGACTAAATGTTTATTAAATGTTTATTTCATAAATTAACCAAACTAACATAAATAAATAAAAAAACCCTGTCTTCTGTGTGTGTGATCTGACAGGGTCCTAGTCTCTATCTGTAATCTCTGGTAGAATCTCATAATGTTAAGTCTAGACTTGCTAGTGTTCGGGACATGTTTTCTTGTGTTCTACAAACCACATCTCTGCCGCATATCGGCTGAGAAATACAAGCTGACGACCGCGGTTCGGGAGGGGCGGGGGTGCTGTGGATATGCATCTCTGCCGCATCTCGGGCCGATGGCCATTCTGGACTTTTCTAGAACACACAGATTGCCAGTCCACCCCTGGGTGCAGGCCATAAAAAAGTGACGCATACAAACACTAAGAAGTAGGCACTGCAGGGACGGTAGATGTGGATAAGGTTTGGTGACCACTGTTCTATGCCATTGCTTCAAACAATCATTTTTGGCGCCTTTGTTTTTTAAATCACGAAATCATTTTTTATAGGTCACATTGTTTTCAGAATGTTTATCATATAAGTGCATGTGTATTATTGGACATTTTCATAAAGGGCAAAAGCAAAGCTTTAAAAGGACCTTGTATTAGTATAATGACCAATTACAGTACTGTTTGCAGTGCTTTAGACAGACTTAGTGCCTAGGGCAGTGGCTGTCCCATTTTCCAAATGTAACCCATAATTGAGCATTGTTGTTATGCAGGTGTTCTCACTAAGTGTTAAGGGGCAATGCACTGCACGATGAAAGAGCAAATTCTACTGTTCGAGGAGTTTCTCATAGGAAGAAAAAAGGAAAAGAGCAACAAGATCAAATGGCACTTTTTAAGCCTCTCAAGGAAGAGAATTTGTTACAAAGCCTTTGACATTCCAAAGAGATTTTGTATAGTAAAACAATATTGTCTGTTGAGCTCAGGACAGATTGCTCTCAAAAAGTCTGCAGAGGAGAAAGTGGGTAAGATGAGGTGCTCAGCTATGACCAGGTGTCTGCAGATGCATCTTTGGCCAAAACAAAATGGAAGTTAGTTCGTTTTTTAGATTTAATATTAATACTATTTCTGGGAGGGGACATTTTCAGGGCAGACATTTAAAAAAAAACGGAGCATGTGTGCATACCAGGTGTTGTCACTCTGAATATTGACCCCATATTTTATTTTACACGTTAATTCTGAAGCAGCTAGTAAATGCAAAATGGCATATCATTACGAAAGTAATTACCCACGTAATTGCCTGTGTAATTACTAGTACAAGTCTGATATGCTCTTTCATACCATTTTGGCCATCAAATACAGTGTGTTAACAGCATGTTAATATGAAAAAAATGAATTCATTGCTTGGAACGTGTAAGGACTGTTGCTATCACTGGATATCACTGAATTATAAAAAGCTTTAAATAATTCTCTAATGAAGTTAATTTTGTCCACTCATATCATTAATTGCTTTGTAAATGAAAAAAGCCATGACAGGATGTAGAGACACTACAAAATGTAACTGCAATAAAGTAGGACCTTGAAATAAACAAATACATTTGTACAGATGTACAGATGCAAAACTTTGGATCAGTACATCTGAATTTAGATATTTTATAGTGCATCCAGTTTTGATATGGGAAATAGACAACCGTCTTGTACACTTTTGATATGTGTTACATATTTGTTGACCTATAACAAATGCACACAAACACCACTGTGAGGGACTAGATGCTGTATAATATACCATATAAGTTCAATTACGGACCACTGTTCAGCAATGAGAGCTCCAAAATGAGAATTCTTGACTGAAACTGATACTGGCAGCCAGGGGTTGTTCTTTGTGCAACTGCCTAAATGAAACTTCTATAGTTAAAACTACTAGATAGTGTGTTGTTATTGAAAATTTCTCTTTCTAAGGACTGAGTCTCTTTCTAATGACTGAGTTGATTAGAATGACATGCTGGACATTTACAAAGTATCCCTGATGATCACCACAGGAGAGAAACACTTTTTTATATATATATATATATATCAGAAATTATAATCGGAGCCCCCGCCCCCCTCTCTAGGACCTTCAGGACCTGATGCCTCCACAGATTCATCAACATGAAAGTTGCAACTCACCCCTGTCATCATTTGTTTTCTCTGCTACCCTCAGGGAGGTGCCATAGAGTACTCAAAACCCTGCATCTTTGTTGTGTTATGTATGTTTATGTATCCATTTATATTTTTAAATTTTAATTCTGTTTTTACATTCAGACATGGCACAAAGTACAGTTTGTACAAAGTACAAAGTACAAAGTACATAAAGTATATTGTCACAAAGTATTTTGTCTTCTCTTATATATTTACATGTTTCTCTCCTGGATTCATCCTCAATGATGCTGTTAATATACTCCAAACATAAAACATAAATATAAACATAAACATAAATAACCAGCATAAGGATGAGGGGTGTGGCAGACGAGGGCCAGATATCACAGTCACCAGTACTCAGAGGCGGGAGGTTTGAAAGTAGCCAATCCGAGAACGTTATTTACTTCTCCCTGCTGCCGATTGGTTGTTGCCCTATGACGCAGCTCTGGCAGATACAGTTCAGAAATTTCCCCATGGAGCGTCTTGAGTGTTCTTGTGTTTTTTGGTTTGTTGTTCAGTATTTTTATTACTGTAAATGAAACTAAATTTACACTATAAAAAAATAGGCATTTTTAGGAATTTGTTTTTACCGCATCACAACAGTTTTTTATTATACGTGGGTGTTCTTGGAGCATAACCCCAGATGGTTTACTGTATATATACATACTTGTACTGTGCTGGCTACTCATGGTCAGATCATCCAAGATTAATGGCAGCTAAAAACAGGAGCAAATATTTCTCAAGATGCTACTACACAATTATTTTACTTATTTCTTGCCCTTTTCCAGGTTAAGTAGTTCTGTGTAGAAAAAAAACTATATACAATCTTATGTTTACAATGAGAAATAATTGATATATAAACTAAATTTTACATTGTCACTAGCCAATGTATACAATTTTTTCAGGGTGCAGATTTGATTGATTGTAAAAGTTACATAAAACTTTATGTAAGTAATTGTAAAATGAATTATGTAGTTATGTTTAAAAATCACAGAGCTTTTCATTAGCTATAGGTTAACATGTTTCAGTAGAGGCTCGTGACCCTGCTGGACAAAAATGTCAGTTCAGTTCTTGACTTGGAGCATAAGGAACTATGCATTTGGCAAAGCAGTAATAATGTGTATGGTGGCCTTCCATCACTGCTTTGATGAACTGGCAGAGGCACTTCATCAGTAGCTTTACCTTTACTCTCGTAACCCTTTGGCAAGTTCTCCTTACATCATTCATTTGGCCACACTCCATGCATCAATCAGCGGGTCATTCTTAGCCTTAAAAACTCCACTCTACATGTAGTGTAATGATGGAGCATCAAATCAGATGGCATTTTAAGACTGTTAAAGAGCTATTAGAGCAGAGGAAAGTGCCTCATGCTGGCGAAAGCTGTATGCAATGCTCATGTGGGAAGAATGGCTGTATAATGGGACGACACAGTGAAGCCTCATCAACACCCACATGTTTCTGATACGGATAGAGTGCTTGTTTGCCTCCCTCTTTAGGTGAGTAGCAGCCTGTCTCTGCTACAATATGTCAAAAGCAGCCCTGCAGCTGAAAATATCTTGCATTTATGAGTCCGTGCAGGATCCCGCCATATGTGCAAAAGCAGGTGTGCTGCTTTTTGGTCAGTGATGGATGAAAAGCGTCACAGGAAACTGAATACCTGTGCCAAGAAAGAAAGTGGGTGCAAGACTTGCCAATGAATTTTCCTTTGAACTCATCAATGTACAGTTTTGGCTTTGCTTTTCTCTCCTATCATGTTATGCCAGTCATTGCTCAAATTTATTGCCTTATTAAAGCAATGAGCCACAAGAGGATACAGTTATTTTATCTCGTGCATGGCTGTTATTAGGCCAGACATGAAGTGCCTAAAACCCCCTTACTCACGGTAAGATTATTAATAATATTTGCAAAAAAAATAATAATTACACCAAAAAATGACCTGCTAAAAAAGAACAGAACCCATTCTGTACCACAGTCATTTCATGAACTTCATCAAACTTTTTTAATCTAATATTTAACAAATACTTTTTATCTCATCATATTGTTATGGCTGATGGCCGTGTGAGGCCATGTTCTTTTGTTTGTGTTTATTTCCTGTTTTGTCTCGTCATGGACTTTTACGTTGATATGTGTTCTAGGTTTGCTTGTGTCACGTGTC
>JBBPDH010000144.1:7014028-7032099 GCA_037974565.1 Clupeocharax schoutedeni
AACTTGGGTGCAAAGAAATGTTTTTGTACAAAATGTTTACCATTTCCTGTTGTGGAGCAGTATTTAGTTCCAGAGATGGTCTTGATCAAACCATCTTTGTATTAAGTCTTTTCATGTGCCTTTGAGAGGTAATTTTTGGTGAATTGTTCACTGTTGTACAGTTTTGTTTATTTAAGCACATTATGATTTTCTTTCAGAGTCTGTTGTGTTGGCTATGTGAGAGTCTTGTCGGCTACCTTCACACTGACTTTGATCTGGTATTATTTGGCTTGGTATAAATAATGCAGGGTAGGATTTCTTTAAGCTTTTAAAAAGGTTAGCAACATGCACAAATCTCATTTAGACATACAAACGATTTTAATTGAAAGTGGCTCTTCTAAAAAATCCAAAGAAACCTTTTTATGCTATTTCTAAGTTTTTTTTTTTTTTATAATTTTCCCCCCAAACGATTGCTAGGCCTCAACTGTGAGAAACCAGTAAGCACTTGCTTTTTTCTAGAAACAACAAGCAAATTAAACGCAGCATCACAGGACAGCTCAACATGCTTGGAGGAGAATCCTGATTGCTGAATTTCTTACATCAAACAACAGAAGCCTGTGCTGGCTAGCACTGTGAGTGCCATCCACCCAGACAGAGCAAGGCCAATTATCCTTTCTTGTACTCTCAGCTGTGGAACTCTCAGTCAAACTCATAATCTCCCATGATGATAGGGGACACGCTTAGTGGTACCACTTGGGACTTTTATTTTTAAGAGTGCTCAATTTTGCTTATGGCGAAGCTGTACAACACAACTGGTGCATTAGCAAATCACTGCAGTTGGTGGTGATTCCAAATCATGCAGCGTTTACAAATCAGCTGCTGCTGACAATGACATATTCATAGGGAATGTATATGCCCTGATTTATAGGGAAAACTAGCATCTCCGCTGAAAAAGCGATTGATAAATCATCAAACTCAGACAGTTACCCCTTTGCCAGACATCTCTGTAAAGCTGGAGTTGCCCATACAGCCTAGCTGAGATGAATCAGTGCTATTACCGTTAGAAACAGAAACTCCATAGATCATCACTGAGCCTACATAGGGGAAATTGGACCATAACACTCTGTCCCTACAGGATTGTATGCATGCATTGAAATTAATGGAATGCTAAGCCCCGTGCCGGTTCATGCTACCATTCTTTCATTTACATGCAATGGCACTTTATGGGACAATGCTCGATCGTCAACCTTCTCATGTTGTAGACTTCGGTGCATCAAGTTAATAAAGAGCTGTGGTGGTTGATGCCTACCGTTCCACACCCTTGCACGCACACACACACAGACGCACGCATGCACACACGCACACACGCACACACACATATTTTGACCCAGGTGGCTATACCACAGATGATTTGGAGGCTGCGTTAATTATAATCCTGGAGGTAGTCCAAGAAGCTGCACACTGAGCAGCCACACACTCGGCGCTCAGTCTCTGGGGAGGATGAAGCATATCAACAAGACTGCTGTGGCTTTACTGGGAGATGAAACACACACTCTTAGACACCAACTCTGAAACACATAGGCCTACACTGTTGTTCCAAAAAGATGGCTATTCACGCTGATAACCACGCCTCCTGTTAACAGGGTTTTTAATGGTATGTATGAATGTTCGCTGCCATTAAATGAAGCATAAAGCATTTTTGTCCAAGTTTCTGTAAATATACCAAATATTGTGTTTGCTAGAACCAAGCTAAGAACCATTTGGAACACAGGAACGTGTATAAAAACATGATTTTAATGTTTGACTGTTTTTTTTTGTATTAAAAAACAAATGCACACACACATCCAAATAGGCTGCTAGACTGTGTAATTCTCAACCCTGGTTTATAAAAAGAGTGTGCTCTAAGCCCATTATGACCAGCCACTGTTTTGCTCTGCAAAGCACATGCAGTTAACAGAGGCTAAAACATTGCCGTGACAAATGAGTGGTGCTGTCAACAGAGCAGGCACATCAATGTGGGCCCCTAAGTTCCCCACTCAGTCCCTGCAACTAATATCACCAGCGTCTGCTCAGGATTATCTCCTGAGATGATCAAGAGGAGCTGATTAAAGACCTATGATAAAAGAAAAGGCGCATGCTGTCTAATATTGCTGGCCTTAAATGTTGAGAGATGTGGAGTGGTTTTCTTGAGAGAGTAGAAGGCATTTGACTTGAATGTGCACAACTAAAGACCACATGCAAACCAATGAAACAAAACAATGTTCATTGAAGGCTACAAATGACGAAGCAGGCTTAACAGCTTTATCAGCACTAGGACAAACAATATCACTGTTCACTGTAAAGCTACATTTGTAAGACACATGATATATATATAACACCTCCTTAGCACTCATACACCCTTATGAATACTATCCTACAGTAAAATGATACTGGACAAACTAAAGTAACCGAACATACTGTTTGTAGCTTTACAAAGGTGTTTTTTTTTTATCTTGATAAGAAATTTCAGACCATTTCGTCATGGCATTCATTCTATTAAACAATGTTTTGAAGTTTCCCAGTGTGAATGAGACTCTGGCAGAAGCGTAGGCATCAGATCCAGGAAAACTAACAAAAAAAACAAAGAGTCTACATGATTTTGTCACTCAGCACTGCGTCTCTGAATCAGTCATGAATGTGCACTGGATGAAACCACTCTCTCAGCAACCATCCCTATTGAGATAAATCAAGTGGTTTTGGAGTCCTTCAAACACAAATTTCTCAGGCGCATTGTCACGGCAGAGTAAATGTCCTTAGAGATGCTGCTTGGCAAACAAAGCAAGGCTCTTATCTGACCTCATTATCAGACCATGTTTTTTGGGGTTGGTGGCTGAGGCTTTGATGGAAAATCCTTGATCCCTAAGGAACATGACTGGATGAGTGATGGACAGTCTCACAAGTGCTATTGAAACAGAATGCAAATAGCAGCCCAGTCTTCAGAGCAACAGAATTATATTCTATTATATTCTATGTGTCAGATTAATTACAATACTAACTCCAATCAACATCCCACTTCCACACAATGACTCCCACTGCCTAGATCTAATTCACCTGAGTTCTAATCTCATGACTCTAATTAATGGACATAAATACCTTAGACTTCTGCATTCAGATTTGTGAAGGATTGTTGTGGACAATGTCTGCATACCAAGCATTTGTTGTATCTTGTTATTTATTTATCTGGTTTGAATGATCCTGCCTGTCTTTTCTCCACTCTGATTCCTGTCTCTCCCTTTGTTTTGTTCGCTGATTTGGTTTGCCTTTCTGGACTCTGAAAGTTTGGATCCTACTCTAACGATTCGGAATTGCATACTAGTCGGAGAGACAGGTTTTCGAACACTGCAAGTACCTGTGTTTTGTATTCTGCTGATCTATGGAATAAATATTGCTGCCTATTTTACTCCGTGCTTGGGTCTTTCTCGGTCAGAACCTGACACCATTTTAAACAAGGAGATTGTCACCGTAGAAAATAATAGCAGTTCTTTTGGGGCACCAGAAAAAAAGGTGGGTTTTTTTCAGTCTTATCTCTAAGAGAACGTAGGTAGACAAAGACTTTCGCTGACCACTTTGCTGTTTGGAAATCAGACATGGTTGTGGTCGTGCACTTTGCCATGTAGTTTCTTAGGGAAGATGAAGCATCATACAGGTTAAGGGAACGTAAGGTATATGTACATGAGTACACAGGAGTGTATTTCCCATCTAAATGTCTCACCCTCTTAACTCAAATGAGACACTGAAATGCTAGGATGTTTACAGTGCACTTAGCAAGGCGACAGCATGTATCAAAGTGTCTGGCCTCTAACATGCAGAAACAACATGGAGCTGAATTAGACTTACATGAGAAACCTACTACTAGCTAGTTAACATCTGTCTGTACACAGCCTGTTAGACAACAAAGCCACAAAAGCCCACAGTTATGTTAAATTATATGTTAAATCATTTTTATTCTTTTTTGGTCTGCAATACAGACTGGATTCTATTATGACCAGCTGTTGTAGAAACTTTGGTTGAGAGAAATAGCCCACCCAACCTCAAATGGATATGAAACCATTCACATACATCACTGACCAGTAGCAGACAACAGAGGATGGACAGGACTTAATATAGCTGGTAGACATGATGAAATGGAAATTAATAAAACCTGTTGAGCAAAACTCCACTCACTTCACTCACCAATGGCTCTCTGTTTCTGCTGCCAGTCAAAATGCCATTTTCGACATGTGCTAATGCATTAGCGCTCCTAACTATAGTAACTACCAAAGCTGTTAGATATCTTGCTGGGTTTTTTATTTTTGGTGTAGCTAAAAAATTGCAATGCGCAAAAGACCTGCATGGAGGCACTTAATGGGTATATATGCCAGGTTTTTACAGGGACTTTAGAAATTTGACAAGTAGTTATGACCCATCAGCCAAGAGAGACATTGCTCTTGCATCTTTAAATGACCAGAAGCAGCAAGAGAGGAATATAAATACAGCTTGAGCTCCTAATAATAATACTGTGGTCTGTAAGCGGTCAAGAACCATGATTGTTTGCCATGGTGGCTACAACGGCACCCGAGTGCTAACATAAGTCACCCTATTATCCTCTGAAGCAATTACTCCTAAGGTCTACACTTTTTATGCCCCTCCCCCCCATTGTAATCTTTCTCTCAAAGGTGATAGGGTGAAAAATGCACAGATGTTACTTATTAACAGGTCACGCATGAAGTGTGAAACAGGCACCAGAGGAACACAATGACACCATCTTTAAAACTATTACAACATGACCCGGCGTTGCCAGCTTTGTCAGTATTCTACAGGATGAGGTGGAGAGAGAAGCTAATGAGACCAGGTCCCTGATTCAATCCAAATCATGGTGCTGCCACAGCACTATATATAGCTCTGACAGCTCCATTAATTTTGATGTAATGGCTGCCAAAGCAGCACACTGGGTTACAACGTTTGCCTTTTACATCTGGAGGTGTGACCTGCATTCAGGCAGGGATCCCCACCCATCATTCCTTTTTGGAGGTTAAAAAAGTCAGGGGACAATGAGATGACTCAAAAAGCAGTGAGATAGATTTAGCCGTGCTGAAATATTCATCCAGTGTCCGGAACTGGCAGTGTGATGGTGCTATTTGGAGTGAGCCCAGTATTGTTATTCGGATCTGGAACTAGGTCAGTTCTAGCACCACTGTATCCATCTAAGGACTGGTCATAGCGAGAGACATGATTAGAGAGGAAGACATTTTTTGGTTGAAATATGAAAAGGATGCTCAATATATGTATTACAAAAGGCTCAGCTCTTCAATAAAAGAAGCCATTTGTTAGTAAAGCAGGAAAATGTGTTCCACTGTTGTGGACATGCGTCCATGTGTACTAGCTAACAAAAAATATTATATGCTGCCATACAAGTCAAACACCACAAATTATCTATCCTGCTTTTTGTCAAGTCAAAAATGCTGGTTATTTCAGAATTCATAGTCAAGACAGCAACTGGTTTAACAGTCTAACCTGTAAGAATCTATGCCTCAACCTCCTGACTTTAAACAAGCTTTAGGTTGATAAAAAAATGCTAGCAAAGTTAACAATGAATTACAATTAAGAATTCCCTTTAGAATTACTTCAAGCTTACTGTCAGAACAAGTGCCATTTATCATGAGTCACTTAGCTAGTAGAAATCTGCATGTATGCTCTAGCTGTGCCTTTGAAAAAGTAGAAATTGTCGGGTTATACATCTGTGTTAGAAACTCATGGTTGCTTAGTTTCTCGTGTGTGCACGTCACTTAAGGGGTTAGATAAGTTGACGGCTGAGTGCCAGGGACCCAGTCTAAAAATCAAATGCGTAGACCTCTCTGGATTTAAGGGTTCAGCGCCTGAGAGGTTTCCATGCCTCAGTGTCCTGTGCTTCATAGCCCAAGCAGATAATAAGGGGAGATTAGCCAGTCAATCCATTGCACAGTCAATACCTGTTCGCTTTGCTGTCAATTGCTTATAGTTCTCATATAGTCAACAACACGCACCCCCCTGGGACACAGGCTTGTACTAACCTTCCATGCATTTTCTGGTCAATTATCCAAAGGGTCACCACAAGCCTCTAAATATGTTATGCAAGGTGACTCACGGCCAGCTTTGCCTTTGCTGTTTTTGTCCAGCCATTATTCATAAGCATCTGCCAATGGCTAAATGGACTATTTAAAAAAGGCAGGGAGGTGTGTGTGTGTGTGTGGTGTGGGGGGGGGGGGGTACTCAGAAAGGTCCATGGGTAAAGATAGTACATTGCAACTAAAGCTGTCTTTAAACAAATATGCAAAACATATGTTAAACACATAAGTCTTTTCTGCCCCAGAACAAAATACAAAACTAACTAGGCTGATTTAAAACACTGCCTTTGGAACACATTTTTTTTATTTAGGTACTCATTTATTGTTTTGCTAAGCAAAATTTCCTTGATAATTATAATTATCTTCATTTTATTCTTTTATTTTCCATACTACTGCTTTTTTATTTCCTGGTAGTCTTTATATGTATTTTATTTGGTATTTTGAACTGCATTATAATATATGAAAAGGACTATAAAATGACATTTTCAGATCTTTGAAAAACTCAATATTCTCTACTTTGTCCTCAGTTTAAAGGAGGTAAAAACATTTAAATGCATTAAATGTATATTTCATATATGTGGTGCGAGGACATGTCTGTGCTCATTTAATTTCACCTTGGTTAAGTGTGCAGATGGGGGTCATACTGGAAGACTTGCAAGTGCTCTTTCCAGCTCAGTGACAGTAACCGAGGCCAGCTCGTCTCTGGGCATGGCTTCAAAACTAACTCCCTGCTTAGTCCCTTCCATTTGTGCAAACTCATGCCTAGAGGTCAGACTGAATTGTGCTTTTTGGCTTGTTGTGGAGATACAGCAGGACTGCTAATGGATTGAAAACTGTGCTTGCCGTGCCCTGCAAAGCAGTAAAAGAGTGGTAAGTGGGAAAGAAGATTATTTTTACTTTCGCCTTGTTAATTAAGAGTTACAGTGATTGAGCTCAAAGGCTGCCCCTAAATGGTCTTGGCTGAAGGTGTGTGAGTTGTGAGGTGAAAACTGAACATCCACTATGTGCCAATGTGTGACTGAGAGAGACAATCCTTCTGCTATGACATGTAGCATAAGCAACATTAAAACTGTACAACACCATGCACATCTAAAGATGGTAGAATATAATAAATGATTTAAAGCAAGATATAAATGTTGCTTCATAAGAATGTTTGTATCTAAATGCTACAAGTACTGCAGTACTAGTTTTATTTCATTATTAAGGGATAAATTCTGGCCAGCTGTCATGACGACGGGCAGCTCTGTACAAGAAGACAGACACTATAAAGTGAAATTAGTTTATTTAGAGAAAAGGTGGGTAAATAGAACAAAGAAGTATTTGCTTCTACTATGGCTTGAACATACAGGTTCAAAAGTGAGTCTAAAATACAACTGTGAAACATAAAGTCCTATGGCTCATGCAGGAAGTGTCCAGTGCCCCACAGAGTCACTGTGTGGGGGTGCAGTGCCCAGGTTCAGCACTCCAGTTACCGGGACGGCCGGGGCATGACACCGGTGAATGGTTAGCCAATAAGAATTCGTTTTCTCTGTGGTATCCATTAGGTAGCCTTTATTCGCAGGATTACAGTGTCATGCTGACTTCAGATCTTCCTCAAAAGGCATGATATGTGATTTTGATCAGAAAAAATAATGCTTTTTGCTCTCAAAGACTTATGTTTATTTCTCGCTGCAATAATACCTTTGCCTTCATCAGAAAATACTGTTATGCTGCTTGGCATTGTGATTAGACTGCTCATTGTATTTTTATTTATCCCTATTCTTTAATTCTTTATTTATACTCATATACTTACACATATATATTTATACAGTTTTTTTTTTTACTTACACTATTTGTAATGTTGATCCTTATTTCTTCCATTTGTACCATTTGTAGCAGAGTCTATGTTGTACCAGCAATAACTGCATGTGACAAATAAAAGTCTTTATTTGTATAAAAGCCAGTGAAGGATGGCCTCTGGAAACGCAGCATGCAAGGGAAATGATATGTTAATATTTCTGTTACACACTTCAGATAATTATGTCCTATATTTAAAAGTGTCCATGATCAAACTAAAAAGGACTGGAAAATGCTGTTAGCATTAAAACATTCATGGGATCTCATAGGAATGTTAGCTAGCAAATTAGCCTTATAATAGATACATGTATTTTGATTGCCAGAACTGAGTCACACATGAGCCTAATGTCAGTGTTCCTTGGGGCCATATTTATGCTCTATCCCAGGACCAGGAACATAAGGAGCAAACTGTGGGCCATTTAGCGATCCCTTAGGACTGGTTCAAGAACCTTGTATATAGCTAATTATAGAGACTCACACTGCCTGAAAATAGTGAAACTGAGTTTATACGCTACAGCCATGTAATCAAATATGTTACATGACTGCAAATCTTTTGTTAATAGCTGATGTTTTATAACAGCTCTTTAGTGATACTGTGTGTAGATTTTGTAACCCTCAGGTTAATGCTTATCAAAGAGCCAACCCTTACAAAAAATGAAATTCCCAACACACCACAAACACTTTTTGTAATCATTAGAAACTACAACACACTTTCTAATCAGTATTTCCATGCTGATTTGAAAGTGACAATCTGGTCATACGTGAACACACCACAGCACACAGTGTGAACAGCACGAAATACATCCTCTGCCTTTAACCTAGTCATTAAGTGAAGCAGGGGGCAGCTACGAACATGGCGCCCGGGGAGCAGTATGTGCTCAGGGTACCTCAGAGGTGCCTAGCGGTCTTGGGAATTGAAGCAGCGACTTCCTGATTACAGGGCGAATGCCGTAACCACTAGCTGCCCCCAGATCTGCTTTCAGTTTTTTAAGTCACATCGACTGACTTGCATGCAGTTTATTAAACCGCAGGAACCAATCAAGTAACTGTTTCAATATTTTCAGTGCGAAGTCAGACAGGCGACACTGTGGCACAGATATAATGATCAGTGTCAGTCGGCTACCACTGTTTCTTCAAAAACGCTCAGCATATGATTATTATATGCTAATTATACCAACTATCGTGCAATATATAAGTAGCTTCATTATTTAAAAAATTCTGAACATGCTAAACACAGATTTGAAATCAGTATGAAAACACTACAAAATCCACATAGTCTTCTTTCTCATGACTTTGACCTGTTGACCTGTGTTATAATTCTTAAGTTTCCTTCAAGATAAACCACTTTCAATAAACACATTAAACTACAGTAAAATGCATTTTTGCTTTTTGAACTGCATTACTGAACATATAATTGCAGGTCATTTCAACTCTTTTGGAGAGGTTGGGAAAAACAGGAGGTATTTCCATAATATTGATTTAACAGTTAAAATCAACTATTAAAAGCACATTAACAACGTTTAAACCCAAAAGTGATCTAAACAGCGGAATGAATGCTAGCGAGTGCTGACATAGCATGGTTATAAAATGCCTTGGGTGTGACGCTACTCCCAAGATGGTACTTTTGTCAGTCGCTGCTTTGGTGTCTGTGAAGAAAATATCAAACAATTCTAAAGTTAAATTACATTAAGCAACTGAAAAAGTAACCGTTTATCAAAAACAATGTGTCCCCAAACTTTTGATAAGCAAGGCAAATGATAAAGGAAGCCTCCCCAGCAAAAACCCTGCAGTGATGATGAATGGCATGCTGCTAGAGTGACTGCCAGTACAGCATGCTACAGTGCACAAGCAAATAACCAATGGGACAACATGTGAGTTCCCAAGCCTGCAGCTGCCACATATGTAATCTCATTGATAACTCAGGTATGCCATAATAAAACAATTCAATTCCCCAGACCATGCATACTAAATGCATATTGTGTGAATGCATAACCCCTGTGTGTATAAATAAGGTCTATGTGTGAGCATTTGTTTGCATGTGCAAAAACCTGAAATACTCGATAGTCTATTACACAATGCTTCTCCTGCAAGGCTTTCTGAAGAAGTACAGCTGGGATGTATTTATCGCTTTTTCTTTAAAAAAAATCTGTCTGGTCAGATGTGTGGCTGATTGTGCTGAGATGGTGGTAGCGATTTGGTGAATGGTGCCAGTGTGTAAGGCATGGAACTGTTAGCATGTATGTTATCTTCACCACACACTCCTGTTTTGCCTCTTCACACTTTCAAGGCCCAATGAATAGAAAATGGAGCACCACTTTAGCATTGTCAGGGCACCGCTTGCAGCATTTTTGGCTCCGTATGTCCCCCGACGCCATTGAAGCACAGCTGTTATCGGCACCGCACCTTTCGGCATCGCACCACGATTAAAATTGTAGTTCCGCCTAACAATTCTTTAGCTTAGCCACTGCCCACAATGGTTCGGGTGACCTGTCTACTGAAGCAGCCCGCCTGCCGGTTCTGGCACACACATCAGCCTTTGTCGGTGGCGGCATGCAACTTCAATTTGTCAAACATCCAATAGTGAGTTCTAGATTTAATCCGCTGAATACGAGGCAGCTCTTGCCATTGCCTTGTCATTCTAGGATATGACAGCTGGAGAAATGAGCTCACGCTGAGGTATACGGGCCGTGTCACTCATCAGCACTCCTCACTGTCGCCGGCAATAACTTGTAGGGTGGGATAAATTTCTCAGGGCAAAAGCGTCACATAAGGATAAGCCTGACTAGCAGTTTAAACTGCATTTCGCCACTGGGGCCCCATCTTTTCCAACCCAGCGAGATCCATAAATCAACCCATGTTCACAACACTCTTGCTTCCGTGATGGATGACGCCATGTCTTCAGGATGACGCAGAACTGTACGCAATTTCTTTAAGTGAATCTATATTCTCAAAACAAAAATCAGTCAGCTAAGGAATAGCCTTTTGCTAACAATTTGACATTTTATATGGCTTGTGTGTGGACATGGACGGGTGTATTATTAAAGGGCTTAACACAATATAGGAAAGGAGGAAACCTGTAGAAGCCATAACACTTCATCAGGCATTCAACCAAGAATAAAAGCACGTTTCCTATGACCAGGGTCCAACAATGTACTTCATAGACTTAAAGGTCAGTGTAGGTCATTCAGAAAATATCCTATAAGGACAGAAGAGAAGATAAAGAAGAAGAAACCTTAAACGATTTTTGTTTCTTTTATTCATTTTCTGGTCACCCTATCCGAAGGCTATATCCAAGAACAGAGGTAATCATTGAGCAGGTCAATCAGAGTCTAATCATGGGTTGTTTATAGTGAAAGGCGATTATTCCTCCAATATCACGCTTGAAGTGCTTGCTGCTGCAGGACAAGGTCCTTTGGGGTGCAGATGAAGTCAAACCGTGGTATTGAATTCCCAAGAGCTTCTGCTCTATGGAACGGGCATGTGGCTCAGAGATCTTTGAGAGAGGACAGATGGTGCGCAGGCCGTCCAAAGCTCTTTCAGTCCATTGGCCATTAATATCAGTTGTCTTAGAGGGTGGGTGTGGAAGCTGTTGAAGTCCAGCCCACTGGCAGAGCCTTGCCATGCAGTTGTCTAGAGAGAAACCTAGCAGAAGGAGCCATTGCAAGGACTACTGGCACTGCTGTTAAAGAGGGTTTCTTCACAACTTGCAAGCCAAGCACGTTTTCAAGCTCATGCCAAAAATGAAACGATTTCACTAAGGCCTGAAAAGTCTTGTCATACTGAACAGCATATTTTGTAGCAGGATTTAGTTGGAACTACTGCCTACGATGCTTACTATGTTTTGAAATTTGAGTCGGCACTCATGCATGTCGCTAACGTTTTGGAAAATATTCTTCTCTGATGGACTCTAACATATACAATAATGATGCCGACTGTATGTTTTAGAAATGAAATTTGTATCGCAAATTATAGACAGCTTATATATTAAACCACATATTAATATTAATGTCCATTGTCACATTCACATTTCCCTATGCATATTCTTGAACAACAGTCAATAAAAGACCATAAGACAGTTGTGCAACTAGAGTGATTCGTGGCTCATGGTGGCTGAACGGTAGACTTCGTGTCAGAATGAAAGCAGTGAATTATTTATCTACTTAATCTGGATTTTCCAAAGTTTATGCAGGTCACAGAAAGAGAAGAGAGGCCACAAGTGAAAAATTAATGATATTTAAATATTTAAAGATATTAAGCATCAGAGTTTATACACCTCCCTGTGCTTACTACAGAGAAAAGTGATGGATTATAGGCACTCGTAACTTGAACTGAAGTGCATACAGCTGCCAGGTATTGATAAGGCACCTGGCCCACAGTTCATCTCAGAAATTTCTGCTCAGTATCAAATTACAACCAAAAAATCTGACGGATATCATGGTTATTGAAAGAAAAAAACAGTAAGAATTCACTGGAGAGTATTAGCTACAGTCCCTAAATATTCCTCATTCTGCTATGCCTTGCAGCCTGAGCCATATGTGACCAGACTGGGTTCAGGAGGGTACATTTCCCAGAGATTATGCACATACTCACATACACACACTCACACACGCAGAAGCTCATACACGAATCCAGTTGAGAGCTTATACAGTTGAAAGAATTCTCACAGAATCATCTTTTGATCATCTCTTGAATGGAGTTTCCTTTTTTTTCCCCCAACAGTCATTTCATCTTTAATTAATATACAGGTGGTCGGGACTGTACAGGTCAGCACCATCCCCACTGGAACATGGAACACAACAAGGTTACCCTCTGAGCCCCCTTCTGTTCACACAGGCCATAGTATTGTTGGGGCAAGACAAATAGTAGGATAATTACAGTCATTCCCAGTGTTTTACTGTAGGTGAAAGATTAGCGCTAAAGTAATAAATCCTATACATCCTTAAAGTCGCCATTAAGAACAGTACAGCATTATTAAACACTCTTTCTTTTGCTCTCCCTTTCTCTCTCTCTCTCTCTCTCTCTCTCACGCTCTGCCTCTCACACTCTCTCACCCACACACACACAGAAACACACACACACACGTACACATACACACACACTTGCTATGATAGCTTTAAAATACGTAAATGAGATACAATCATTATAAATAACTGACACATTCAACATTTATACAATCCTTACAGGGCATCTAGAATTTTCAAAGTAAAATAGAAAAATCATAGTAGAAAGCCAGTTTTGTCCTGATACTGATAAAATATATGAAGAGTATATGATTAGGTCCTAAATGCTGTATATCCATTTGGATTGGATTTGGATTTTAGTCATATAGATGTTTGAAAATAATACATAAAAATGACAAGTGACAGCAAAGCACATTTGATTTTCCCAATAAACTGATCATAATATAATGATCTTAATATGGCACAGGTATGTGTATTGTCCATTTCTAACAACATGGGCTGAAAACATCCCTGAAAATTGGAAGAAAACAAGGTTTTCTTTTCTTCATTTGTAGCATACAGAATAATACATAGTAATTTAGAATATGCTCTACCTGCTGGAGCCATCATTTAATAATTATCGGAGGTATAGCATCATACTGGCCTGTGCTTTCCTAGCTTCTAGTAATGTCAGCTGACATAAAACATTTGTTGTTTATGCTCAGGTTAAATGGTAGGTGTTGGAACTTTTAAACCAAATTTTTTCAAACCAAAATTTTGTTCATCCCAGTCAGTCATTTTACATTTACATTTACGGCATTTAGCTGATGCTCTTATCCAGAGCGACGTACACCAGTGCTTAAGAATTCCACAATTGTTTCTTACCTGAAAAACACCATTTTTCACCATTTTTTGACCATTGTATTTGTACAAACCACAACACAAAGGCATACGATGGGCTAGCTCAAAGGCGTTGTCGGGATCTTGAAACACTGGGTGTTTAGCCTGGACATCGACTTGTCAATCAATTTGACGCTAATTTTTTGCTGCCAGGGGATGAGGGTGGTAGAGACGCAATACATTTGTTGAGTTAGGGGTTAGTTATTTATTTAGATATACTGATCAGAATCAGAGCTATTCATAAAATATTTGGGGCTGCAACCTCAGACACCCAGGCCTAACAATGCCTCTGGGCCTGCTCATGTGTCCCAGCACAACACAAGACTTTTCCTCTTTATCACTTCCACACAGTACGGCAGTTCTGACCATATTAGCCTGCTTTCTGTTCCAATTAAACTGACCATTTCTAAATATGCTTGTTTTGGGTTATTATAAGCACACTCTTGGATTATTTTTGGGTCTTGCTGTCAGGTAGAAACCTTTCGTTAAGAAACAGCTCCGGACACTGACCCTAGAAGTGGAACATAAAGGGATCTAAACCTGCAACATTATGGTACTGGAGCATTTTACCATGGGCACCAGAAGCGCTCTACATCTTGGCTTTGGGGACGGGCACAGCACTATGTTTCAGCTGTTGTCCGGAAGAGAAAAGGATTTATTTTTTACGACTGCCTACAATTCTATTTCTAGATTCTTTATTCGTATTCTTTTCATCACAGACAGTGAGGCCTTTGAAATGATGAGCCGCAGAGAATGATCTTCTTTTCTTTTTTTATTTAGTTCCTCTATTCTCTTACTGTGAATGAGGGGTGTATTTGTATGCAAGAGAGAGGGAGAGAATATGTATACAGGGTTGCCAGCTCTCAGACACTGAGCATGAGTGTCACAAGCCTTTTCTCACGCTAACTTTTCAATGGTGCTTCCTCCGATGTTTTTCCGAACAGCAGTGGGTGCAAAAACAAAACACTGCGATATGCATTCCGTTGGAGCAGCAGATCACAATGGAGCTGCATTCCTGTAGAGACGCCAATACACCCCCATTCTTACTAACAAATCTCACCCCACCCCCCGCATGTCCAACATCCTTCACCAGAATGTTTTTTCTATGACCAAAAAAATAAAAAAAGAACAAATGAATCCATTATATGGTTATTTTAACCAATATTACCAACCAATATTAGGTTCATATTAACCAGCTGAGGCAAAAAATGTTTAGTGGAGATTAACCTTCAGAGTAGATTGAGTCAGAGTAGCCTGGAATCCTAACCCAATATTTGCCTAGAGCGCAGGTCCAAATGAACCCAAACTGCTTTGTTTTCCCAGTAGTGTTTAGAATGTCAGCTCTTGTCAAACATGCCCTTTTAAACTGCAATATGGCAATCACTCATCACTATCAACAACAGCAGCACACCGTTCTCTCCCTCATTTTCGCGGTTTAGCATTTTATCGCATACAGTCACTGTCAAACAGAAGCACAGATAGCACCAATCCTCTCCTGAATTTCCATGGCTCTCCTTATTTTAGAAACAAATGTTGCCATTTGCTTAAAATCGCTTGTTTTATATGCTGAGGTGGGAACTCCTGTCCTGACCACTTCAAGAGGTATTACAACGTATTTACTCTCAGAAACTGAAGGCAAATATGATTGCTGCGTCTGTGTGGCCTGTTGACAGAGCAGATGAGATGGTGATTCATTCTGAGGAACTATTAGATTATCTCATGTGCCATTCATTTGGCTGTCTGCAGAAACTAGATGAACTTGACAAGTGAGAGATTTGTCACAACCTCCTTATTTCCTGCGATGACTCCAACACCAGTGAACCTAATTAGCATAATTAGTATTAATTTCTTTTCCAAAGGATGGGTTCCCATTAACTCTACATGCATTAAGAAGCCTAGGCAGGCTTTTTGGTGTGACATTTTGCTCCACATTTAAACCGCCAATAATTCATCCCGCACGCCGAAACCTCATAATTTGCTTCCGCAGGCCGATATTTGAAGACTGTTTTGACCCGACACAAATAGAGAAATTGCCTGGCTAATGATGATGCCTATAATCAAATGTGTTTGCATTGTTTTGGTTCAAATAGACACAAAAACAAGAAGAAATGAGGTAAACACAATCCGGTATATGGCCTGAAATATGGTTTTAACTGCACAGTTCATGTCAGTTATATACATGCAACTCAGTGGCAGCTCCTGGTCAATATTTTTGGTGAAAAAACCACCCTTCATCCCCACTGTGCACCACGAAACAAACTTGCCGTGCACCCTAAACAGCTTGATTTTCTTGTCCTAAGTACTTCACCTCCATGTTTTGCTTTTGCAGCCTCACATTTTGATGTATCTTCTCTCTCCTGCTCTTCCTTCAATCTCCGCTTAGCTACAAAATATAAAAAGTATTTTATTGTACATATCTTACAAACACGTAATAGTAATGTTTATTTCAAAAGCACATCATTAACAATATTTCTAAATCCCAAGAAAACAACTAACCTCTTAATCACCTTATAATTGTCCTCACATGAAAAGGACTGGAAAGAATCCTGTGATATGCGATCAACGGTGTTAATCCTTTCATCTCCAAAAAAAGTGGATGACTGGATCCATCTCACACAGGAATTAGCAAGTGGCTATAGGAATAATAAGCAAAAAGCAGTTAACTAGCTTCCAGTGCCCAGCTTGGCTGGGTGGTGGTGGGGATTGCTAGCAAGCAGGCAAGCTAACAAGCTAATGCCCTTCCTTCTGTGCACTTGTAGATTAATAATAAAATATAAAATAAAACATAAATATTATTAATAAATACTAGTAAATAATATGTTATGTGTTTTGTTATGTATGAAGCTTCAGTCTCACACTCAAGGTCAGTGCTCAGTACATAAAATAGAACGAAGTGAAAACAAAGGCAGTGATTGGCCACAGGCTTATGTCAGTCATTTTGAAGTGGAGAACTACCCAATCACAGTAGGCAGACACTTCGGGTGGGATTTATTTACCATTAGAGTCCATTGAAACCTCGAAAATCCAGTCAAAAATGTTTCACTGAAATTCTCTGTTTCACCACGGCTGGGGGTTGGCGCTGTTTCAAGGTATACAAATGTATACAAATATAATACTATTGAGGAAAAGCAATTAGGAGAGCAACCTTATTTTTATGAGCATTTTTTTGTTTCACACCAATAAAAAAAGTGATAGTTATGAATATTTTTTTTAATTATTTTTCTTTGTGAAACACTGTTTCACCTGTAATCTTACAGAGGCCTCTTGTGGTACAACTAGATTTACAGTTTTCTCTATATCACACAAGCTATAGTCCAGTCATTAATGTCCAGGCTAACTGTGACATCTGGCAACTAAATTGGCTCTTACTAGCACAAACTTAGTGAAATGGGCACAAATGGCATTAAAGTCATGTATGAAGAATGTAGAAGGCTCTGAACATTCAAGTTTCCAAACATTCGAAGCCAAATGTAAAATGTATCCATTCAGGAAGCCAGAAAAGGAAAAATGAAAACAGAAATACCTGATAACTAACTTCATTAAACTGTTTTTATTTCCAAAATACAAATCATTAGCTTCTAAAACATGCAATAAAGTCTAGAGTATAGAGGTATGCGGCAAGGGCAGTGCACCTTGAGCAACTGGCACTTTGTTCCATCTAGTTTCAAGAGGGATAGAATCAGAATTAAGACAGGGGAAGCAATTAAAAAGAGTCGTTATGCCTTGGGTCCAAGGGCCTATTACACTCAAGGGAGCTGTTTTTCAGTCAATTATCAGTTGTTTTGTGAGGTGAACATGCATATCGCTACTGAAATGACTGGTCTTTCAGCCATCTGGCATCACCATCTCCTTGGGCTAAATGTGCCAAGAGAGACTATCCAAGTGGAAAGCTTACATGAAAAGTGTGCTGGATTGAATACGATGAAATGTGTAGCTAAATGCTTATTACTTGAGGGAAAACAACAGAATTATTTTTATGTCCTAACAACGGCTGCTGCTATTGTGCATCCAGGCCTGTTTTTTCATGTTTTCCTGAGAGTTTTTAGCATTTTCAATTTTTAAGGCACATTATTCGGACAAAGAATTTGATTTTGTAAATGTAAGTGATTACATGAAGAACAATTATACATAAATTATACAAATTATACATATTACTGACATATTACCCATTTCTCATAAAGCAACCTAAATTACTTTAGCAAAAATTTAGCAAGATACATAATGTTTTCATAGACGGATTATATTTAAGAAACATTACTATTTTAAAAACAGCTCAAGATTCAGGATGCTATGG
>JBBPDH010000144.1:7041071-7053071 GCA_037974565.1 Clupeocharax schoutedeni
TCCCGGAGGAAATAAATAATAATTGCATCTCAGGCAATTATAGAGTAATTAAGAAAAAAATGTAACTAGTAATATAAATAGTTACTTTCTCCAGGGAGTAATAAAGTAAAGTAAGGCATTGCTATTTTTGAGAGTAATATGTAATATGTAATATATTACTTTTTTGAGTAACTAACCCCAACACTGTTGGTCACCTGGGCTGTTTAATAAAAGTAGTGAAGTTAAAACACTTAATTATATACACTGTTTTTTGTTAATTATATCACGAGTAAAGAATTAAAGGAAAAATTATTACCCCATTGCTCACAGTAAACAGAAAACCTCACTTCTAAATATAGAGCTCAGGGGCCACTTACCATGCCAGATATCATAATGTAAATTAGTTTTAAGATTCATCCCTCTCGTGCTCTTGTCTAGACGATGTGTACAGTGACAGAGCCACAAACAGAACAAAGACAAAGACAGCAGTTTCTTTGGAATACCATGTAACTAAGGTAACCAGATTTTCCTTCTCTCAAAGCAGGACATATCTTTCTTATATAAGTCACACAACATGTTACATTTATAATAAGTAACTAAATATCTGTATTTATCTACAGGTGGACATGTCAAAAACAGCAAATCTCGTTGACAAAACGTTTATAAACAGGTTATCTGTTCATTTATGCACAAAACAACATTCAGTTAGAGCATATCTGCATAAAAAGCATTCATTTTCCAGCAAGTAACTTTGTAAGGTACATTTAGCTTGTATCTCCCCTCACTGGTCTATTTTTAGCTCCACAGCTCCCCTTTAACCCATTCATCAATGATTATTAAGGTGGTAGATCATCAGTACTACATCAGGGTATCACAGTGACACTGTTATGCTAGTGGTAGGAACATGAGAGCGTGTGTGTGTGTGTGTGTGTGTGTGTGTGTGTGTGTGTGTGTGTGTGTGTATGTGTGTGTGTGTGTGCTGCACAGAGGCAATCTTTTTCAGCGGAGGAAAGGGGAGTTTTTTCAACGCTGTTAACAACTCTCTGTCCACTTTATTAAACACATCTAACCTTTTGATCCAATTTGTTGATGTAAATAATACTATATTATATATATTATCTATATTATTATATACTATATTATATACTATAAACACCTAAATTCAGTCATTTGGAGGGACTTGCATATTATATCAGTTATATGCTTTGGAGAATCCTTAGGATACCAGCACATCCAGTGCATCCGGAAAGTATTCACATCGCATCACTTTTTCCACATTTTGTTATATTACAGCCTTATTCCAAAATGGATTACACTCATTTTCTCTTCAGAATTCTACACGCAACACCCCATAATGACAACGTGAAAAAAGTTTACTTGAGATTTTTGCAAATTTATTAAAAAATGTCCAGGTGCACCGTACCTCACTGCGACTGTCCTGAATAAATCCTATATGTAATCATGGTGGATAACCTGATGGATGGGTGCCTGTAGTCATTTACAAACCAAATAACTTGTATTAACTTATTCTGAGTGAGCCTTCCCTTGATGCCAAGTCACAGCCTTGTTCCAAAAAGAAACAGCACAGGCTGGCCCTTGCTTGCTTGTCATTGCTGGTTAAGCTCTAGACCAAACTAGTGTGTGCATTTTATTTTTCACAGAAGAGAAGCATTTTAAACATGCTCACTTTTCCCATTAGGAGAACTAGTGAAAAATGAACAAGTTACGCATTCTTGCACAAAACAAAAAGGAGCACCAGCCAACTGTTGAGGAAATATGCCACATTTTTTTCTAGAGCTGGCAGTGCCAAGGTTCAGAACATGGGTAAGATAGAGCTAGCCTCCAGTCAAAAGACTGTGCACGGTTGCAAGAGAAAAAGGCACAGGCTTGACTGGTACACTCCAGTGACTTGGAAAAGGTCCCGAAAGTCCATGTTTCAATGCCTGCGCTAGTCCAAGCAAGAAGCCTTCGGGGCAGAACGGATTATGACCCTCTCATATTCACAGATGACAACAGCCAGAACAAAAGCATCTACACTGAGACTAAATGGTTCTTTGGAGAGATGCCATATAACAATGTTCTTCATTGTGTGGCCCACAGACTACTAATGTACAACATGGCGGTTTACAAGAGACCTCCTCTATAAAAAACTGAGCATATTCTAATAATAACAATGCACTTATTGAATTACTTATAGTTTACTAATGGTTTGTACTTTTCATCATGTGTTTAGTTATTGTCATTGTTTCCTCACTAATTCTCACTAATTTTCAATCTGTTTAAAGACATCACTTTTTATATTTGGTGTACACATTTTGTATATAGTATGTAAAATATCTTTTCGGTTGATCATGGTTATTCAGAGAGCAAAGGTAGCACCAGCATTAGCCTGACCTTCAGATTAATGATTAGTTTTATACTTTAGTTTTATACTTTATTACTTTATGTGACGGAGTTGGTCAAAATAAGTCAGAGATGTGTCTCATTTTTAAAAAGTGAAAAATCTTTGAACGTAGTGGTTCAAGAGGGACTGTTGGCTTGAAATAGTGTTGTCTGGAGCAAAATGGTATGACTTTTGACAGTAAGTAAGTAACCAGTAGGGTTTATTTATAGAGCGCCTTTCACAGACAGGGAAGTCACAAAGCGCTGTACATAAAATTATATCATAGAAACCATAGAAATGAAATTACTTATAGATAAAACACATTCAAAATAATAAGAAGAAGAAATGACAAGACACATAGTGCAGATGAGACATGACATTGCACCAGAGATATTCTCAGCTCTCTTCAGTATCCACTGGAGAGAATTTCAGTTGGCGTTATTGCAGTTTCCAAACCAGGAAGCTATGCAGCTGCAGAGGGTACTCTTCATGTAGAAGGTAGTGAGATCGGGAGACACATCCTTGGGGGTTGGCAGTACTCGGATTGAGGTGTGGTTTCCTATACTGACAGGTCTGTTAGTTAGAAAGTCCAGGATCCAGTTACAGATGGAAGTAATCTTTCCAAGTAGGCTCAGTTTCTCTATCAGTTTCTGTGGAATAACTGTACTAACTGCTAAGCTAACAGCTTTCTCACCTAACTGTCTTTTGTGTCCAGGTGAAAGAGGGTGAGGCGGATGGCACTTAAGAAGGCATTGTCTGTTGTTTGGTTGGTGCGGTGTGCAAACTGTAGTGGGTCAAGATGTTCCGGCATGTAGGCCTTCATGCGCTTCTCTACCAGCCTCTCAAAGCATTTAGTGATAATGTGTGTGAGTGCTGCAGGCTGCAGACAGGGCACAGTTGATTTTTTAGGCCCTGAGATGATTCTCGTTGTTTTGAGGCAGACTGGAACCAATGCAGTATGCAATGATAGATTAAAGATGTCTGTGAAATCTGCTAGCTCCTCAGCACATTCTCTGAGAACACATCAAGGTGTGTTGTCTGGCCCAACAGATTTCCATTGGTTGACTCTGCATAGAGTTTTCCTGACAGCAAACTTCCTTTGCTTCCTCAGCAAACTGAAGGCCTAGTTGTTTTCTGGAGGGGTGGTTTTCCTCACAGGTTCTTCATTCATAATACATCTGGCAGAGAGGCATCACTACTACAGTTGGCATGCAGTTTGTGATGGACTGTATGCCCTGACACATGCATCATGTGTCGCTTTAGTAGATGAAATGCCTGTGGATCCTCTGTGCATATTTATGCATTGCCCCTTGATTGCCCATGACAGTCTAGCTCTGGCTGTACTGAAAGCTCGTCTCCAGACTGAAATGTTACATTTCTGCCCTTTACCAGAGTGTGGAGTACTGCAGTCAACCAGGGTTTGTGATTTGTTTGGTAATAGTTTTGGAGACAGTGACATTGCCGATACTGTCAGTCACTAAGGCTGTATACTCCTACAAGTCCACCATACTGTTGTAAATGTCAGCGTCCTTGAACATATCCCAGTTTGTGCATTGACAGCAGTCCTGTTTTGCAGAAATGGACGTTCAGGACATTTCTTCAGTTTGTTTCTGGTTGGGTCTGTAGGCTGGTATGAGAAGAATGGAGAAGTTGTCCGATTGTCCTGGGGGGGACGGGGTGCAGCCTTGCATGTACAAGGAAACATGTTTGCTGCACATTTTTGGGTAAAGGCTCAGCATGTTTTTCCCATGTTTGGCAAAGTCAATGTTTTGATGAAATTTGGAAAGCATTCTCTAAAGGTATATGTCAAAATAACCCACAATGTTAAAAAAGCCATTGGGTTGAGCAATCTGGAGCTAGATTATTTTCCTATAGAGTTTGTCATGGGTGTCATTAGCTTTATGATCAAGAAGGGGTCTGCATTTGACCACTAAAGGCAAGCAGTGTGCTGTAGCAAGCACCATATTTGAACACCAATCCTTGCTGATATAGCACCCTGCCCTCCACCTTGCGTTTTGCCAGACATGGACGCATTCCTGTCTGCTCAAAACAAAGTTAGCCCATGTAGCTGAATGGTGGCATTGGTGATATAACAGCAAGTTTAATGCACAAGAGCGTATCACCTCCTTCTGGGAGCGCAGAAGTCCGTTTTCTTGTCAAAGGAGCATATATTTCAATAAAAGACTGATGAAAGAGCTGGATGGCCTGTGTTAATTTTTAGCATTGGTTGCTGCGCTTCTGCTTCCTTGCACAGCGCTTTACTGATTGATTTTGCTAGATAATACAACAAATGTATCATCTTCATCAAGCACCATGTAGGAAATAGGAGCAGGATGGGTCTTGTAGGATCACACTCCACACTAAATTAATGTTTTCTTCAGAAAGAGGATGTAGTTCATTGAAAGTTCTTCCCTTGCATCATTGATAATAAACCCTTTAGATGTTTAATTTTATGCTTATTTTTACTTTTGCAGGAGAAAATTGACCAAATCAGATTCATGTGTTCTCTTAGGAGGCATGACTGAGATGAGGGACACAATGTTCCGTTCTCTAAGTGACTGCTAATTGTGTCCAGCGGTTTGTCTCACACCTTCACAGGCCTTAATGGATAAAGCACCGCCTCCGCCTCCTTGTAGAGTGCACCTCCTAAACACATTAATTAAGGGCAAGGGACAAACGAGGGACAAACAGCAAAACATTCGCAAACAGAGAAACTGCAGCAATCAGTCCTCCAGACAAACCAGCAGCAACAAAAGGAGGAAAAAAGGAGGCCCCGAAGCTGGGGCAAACCTCGTCAAACTCTACACTCATTAATTTTGCCTCTTGTTGGTTCTAAAGAGCATGCTAGAACAAGCATTTCGCTCATGCAGAACAAGAGTGGAGGGAAAGAGCAGTGAAAAGGGCAGGCAGAGCACAAAGGCTATGTGTGGTCCTTTATCTAAAGACATACATAAATGCGGATTTATCTATAGCGCCCTTTTTTCCGGCCTCCTCCTCTGCAGCAGAAGCGCATGTACTCCCACATGCTGAGTCGAAAGAAAGAAAAAAGAAAAAGGCAGAGATGTCTGTAATCTCCAGATGCGAGCCACTTAGCTCCAGCTCCTAAGAATAGCCTTTTCCCCACCCTGTAACCATTATCATTTTCACTTATAATGAATGTTCACACACAACCTCACCTCTCTCACTTTCTCTCACACACACAAACACACACACACACACACACACACACACACACACACACACACACACACACAGTTATGCTATCGCCAATTTTTCAATATTGCAACATGCTAAAAAACCCACAATCACCAGCAAAAAGGATAACTCAACATTGACACTCAATGTGGCTAGAATACTCTGTGCGCTCACAGTCCATGATGCACATTAGCATTCATAACACCCTCGCAGGTGCTGGAACAAAATTCATCATATCCCGCACAGGCAGGACTGTGTGTTGCACATTTATGTAATCTCTGATTTATTTATTTATTTATTTTAGTAAGTCATGGTGTCTTCATCAACAAATGTGCATGGGAATATGGAGACTTCAAAATGCAAGCATCATACTCTTGGTGGCATCCGTTCCACAGAGAGTGAGAGAACATCAATCAGGCTCGCAGACTCTCTTGTCTTGACTTTCCTGAGGGCATCATAACTGGTCTATTGCATTCATTGTCATACTGACTCGATGTATTCCAACCATCTGCTCCATTCTGCTCCCATTAACCCCCCCCCCCCCTGGCTGTGCCGCACATAACCACTGAAGGCTTTTACGACATGTCTGTTTTAAACAGCGCCACTCTTACTTTGAATCATGTAGGTCTTGAGCAAATGCATCTCTAAACATGCACAATGAAAGGTGACCATGACAATGAAGAAATATATGAGCATGTCTGCACAATCAAATCATTAAGAAGAAAACACCATGTTTTGAAATGAGTCAGAATTGCTTGTAGAACTAGTGATAGTTACCCAGCCATCTGAAGCATTGTCTATAAAAGCTGCCTCACAAAAAGTTATAGATTAAATGGTTACAGTACCTAATGTCTGACACTTTAAAGTCAGTTTGAGGGAAAGCTTTGTCATATATATCTCAATAAAATCTGTTCATGGTGAAGAGGTACATGAACAGGTACAGGGTTTGTGTGGCTACATTTTGTATAATTTGTTTTGTGCCCCCCCCCCCCCCCCCTTGTCAGAACAACATCTGAGTTGGTAAGCTCTGCCACCTCCATGTTAACAATGCATATATTAATGATATTATAAAGTATAAAAATGTTAATATATACTTTATATTTGTCCTCTGCACAGTATTTTTAGTGATTCCGCGGTTTGTTTTTCAGTGATTGCTTTAGTAAAGGAAAAGGAGTCCTGCTGCTTCCAGAAGATCTAGAGTGATGTTTTCCCTAAATAAAAATTGGTGCCAGTCAATGGGTAGATTCCGCTGTCATGTGCAGCATGCAGCCTAGTAGAACGCGGAGGTTCCCTTCCGAATGTAGGCAACACAGTCTATTTACTATAATAGATGCAATTTCACTATGAAACACAAGTGTCTTAACAGAGTACAGCTGACTCAGTGTCAGGAGAGAAAATGTTCACTGCATTCCTGTATTTTTTCTTTGATATCTTCAGCTTTCATTAAAATTTGGTAACAAAATATCAGGAAAGAAACTAAATCCATCAGGCCCTAGACCCAGGCATGACAAACTAAAGGTATCATTTCACAGGCATATAAGAATCGCACTGTACATAAACCATGCAGAGAGAGCATGGAATCTGCAGCACGCTTTGATTTTCCAGTGAGTCTCAACCCAATAACAGTGTTTCTGAGGCGTTAGCTGCATAATTATTTCCTCACGGCCACTCAGTGTCCAAAACCATGTCCATGCAGTCACACCAGCCCTTCTGTCAGAACTACTTTTGATATTGTGGCCATTTATCATTTATTCGTATTTGTGTTTTTCATTTTTTTCCTGGCATTTACCCACACAACGAATACCTAACCCAACTAACTACGCCTTTTCATGGTTAAAGCATCAAAGAAAATTATCCATGAAATGTATCCTCAGTCCAGACATAGAGTAGTGCTTATATTTTGTCAAATTATCAGTTGTTAGTTTGGACAGTAAAAAAAAAACCTATTTTCATGTTGTGACCAATCCTAAAGCAGTGATGCAGTTACCTTGGCTGCAGCCCACTTTTGGTCCTGCCGTCAGACAGAGCAGAGACAGCTCTGCTACAGGTCTCTGCTACATTATTTGTAAGGGAAAAACATTTGTTTGTGGTAAGGTGCAGGGGAAAAGCACCATAAAACAAAACTTGCCTAACATAGCTTGCCTGGTTGTCATCTGACTGAGGTTAAACACATAAACTACTGACGGCTCCTGTCAGGGTTGCACTTAAAGGGAGGGCAACCAAGATGTGCCCTTGTAGACAGAACTAGCAAATATAGGCAATTCTCAGGGATGATACCATCATCTTCCTCGCCTGTGCATTTCATAACGTGGCTAAAAGATCCTCAAGATAGCCAGATCTGACATCACTAAGGGTTTGCGCGTGGGGAGCCACCTGCCATGTTCACTGTTCAGTGGAGTGGTCCAGTGCAGTGTTAGGCATCTGTGAGTCACACATGAATCAGACGCAGAGCAGCAGGCGAGGCACACACACCGCCACATCCCCAGACCGAAATCAAACCATTTTTAAGCTCTCTCAGCTAAGAGAGAGAGCACAAGACAAACTGAAGTAAAATTTATGGACAGTTAGTGCACAGTTATGCCAGCATTGTTACAGAGATGATTCATTTCCTCTGATTAGCAAGTGTAACAATCATGCTAGCTTATTACACAAAAAATAAAAACTGAAAACGCATGATCCCAGTTTATTGATCTATTTCCCAGTTCTTTGAACAATGGCTAGTTATGATAGGCGCTGTTCCTCCACTGAATTAGACTCTTTAACTCTTTAACGTCAAAGTTAAATATATGTGCAACATCACGCTAGCTATACTCTAACAATAACTTATTTTCAGTATGTGCAATATACGTATCATAATACGGTGCAATATATCTTGATGTGCAATACCTGTTACTTCCAAATACTGCTACTCTCTTGAAAACTGCATTTTTGTAATTTCACCATTCAAATTTTTTTGATAAAGGTACTTCTACTTCTACTGTTTATTCATTTGAACTTAAACTATATTCTCCTCTCAGTATATTTTTTATTATGGGTAAGTTGTACTATTTATTTTCTTAATATATTTCTAGTCTGAGTATATTTTATTATATATTCAGATATTTTATTCAGTATTGTTCTGTCTTGTGTGAGTGTGCAGTCGTGATGTGAACAATTTCCTCCGGGATAAATAAAGTTCTCTGATATTGAAACCACAGCTGTTCTCTGACCTTCCTTAAGGAATTTTGTCCATTTTAGTGCTAAGATGAAATCACAGGAATGTTGATTTGGCATAAATGCATGAACTTAGATTGGAATTTTTATTGGATTATTAGAGCTATACAATCAGTTTTTCCTCTAATAAAAATCAGATTTGGGCCAATTCAACCCCACAGGATGAACATGGCCATGCAACAAATTTTTAAATGCAATTTCTGATATTTTCTGATTATAAGCATTTCTCTCCTTTATTTATTTTAACTAAATACAACATTTTAGAGGAAAATACATCCTCAGCCATGTGTTCCTACCACTAAACATTACACAGCGGAACAGTCCTGATATGATATAACAGCTTGATCATGGCTGATAAGAGAACTGTGCACTTTTTAATATACCTCCAGATGATAAAAACGACTAAAAGCCAAAAAATGATAATGATCGCCCTCCACTTCTTTCTATAACCCCCACACCTCCACACTTACTTTTGTGTCTCCTTTTATGTGATTTGTCCTTCAATATCTACTCAAAGAGCCATTTTCATTGCTTCATTTTCTTGAGGAGTGCCTACATTTTTGTTGTTTTTGTTGTTGCTTTTGTTGATGGTTTGTTTTGATGGTCAAATCAACAGTGGCCTTCTGCGTCACCTGCATCATAGATTTATGTCTTGGTAATTGTTGGCATCCTCCCCTTCCACAGTTGCAAGCAATCATGCCCATCAGTCACACACATTGTTATTCTCCCTTTATGCATCCATGGTGCAGTATGTATTTTTTTGCACTGACTGGGTTTCATTAAGCAAAATGTATCTTATTACACTCTCAAACAGTAAGATTTACATTTACATTTACATTTATGGCATTTAGCAGACGCTTTTATCCAAAGCGACTTGCATTCTTTAACTACAGGGACAGTCTCCCTGGAGCAACTGTTCAGGTTTTGTAGCGACCATTGCGCCAGGTTTTGGTTTTTCGTTCAAGTCTGTAAATAAAGAGCACAAGAATGGATGCCAACCTTTCCTGTCCCTTTGTCCTCCGAGGTCAAAGGATCCTCCCGTCGTCTGTGACACTTTACACTATCAAAATAGGCATTTTAGGCTTTATTTTTACCAAAACATACCAAAACGTGGATTTTTATTACACGTGGGTGCCCTTATATATACATATATACATATATATATATTTATTTGTGTGTGTGTGTGTGTGTTTAATTTATAGCCACTACATTCCAGCACCTCTGTAACAGAATGATATTTTGGGCGCTTAATCAGGCTATAACAATGAATTTCGCTACTCACATATGTGCAGCTTCTACGACGTGCACACTTCTCAGAGGACCTTTTTTCCTTGCATGCCATAAATATGTAGCAGCAGCTGGGTTTGATTAAAGAGCCCCCTTGGCACTTAGTACCTAAAAAGCCCAGATTAGTGACAGAAGGGAAGTTAGTGAGCACAGCGAAGGAAGCTTTATCCAGGATGACAAGGGCTGTGATTGCACCACGGGCAAAACTGGCCTAAAGCCTTTCATATACATACTACAGGACAGATGTACAAGACCATCCTTGGATTTTTTGAAATAGATTAAAATGAACATATTCCCCAAAATAATAATAACAATAATCTGGGGAAAATAAAAGTGGTTTTCACATTATTACATTTCATTATTTTAATAATAAAAAATAGTGTTAAATGAAACGTCCCAGTATGGTTTGTTTTGTATAACTGTGTGATACTAAGTCTGGACCACTGACAAACGTGGAAATAAAATCTGATATATTCCATCTGATATGTAGTAGAACAAGTCTGAACAGGATGATTTAAATTCTTTTGAATTTTCTGGTGAGTTTTTTTCAAACCGAACTGACAACTGTCATAATTCCAATGAATTAAACGTACTGGACATTTAGGAAACGGGGGGGCTTTCAGTAGAGGGATAGTGAGCTTCTATGAATTTATTCTACAGTAATATAATACCAACCCCGCCACTAGAGGGCTTGGGGGAACTACTGTGTCCTTATTAGAAAGAAAAGTTCTAGCCATGAATTTCAGGCCATAATATCAACTACAGTCAGTGGTGGACAGTAACGAAGTAGATTTACTTGAGTAATGTACGCAAGTAGAATTTTTGAGTACTGTTTTTTTTGCAAACTTGACTTTCACTTCACTACATCTGAAAAGCAACGACTGTATTGTTTTACTACACTACATTTCTATCAAGGGTCTTGACAATACTCATTACTTTTAATTCTGAATGTAGACTTTTGTCTCCTTTTCTTAAACGGGTTTTTTTTTGCATGCCATCACATACACTCACATACCTGATAGATGATGCAATACTCTCTCATGCACACTCTCTGACACACTCTCACTTGCGCACATTCCTCTGGACCAAAAAACACAGCCTCCATAACTCAAAACACACACACTGGTGTAGAAGACTGACAGGACATGCAATGCCTCTTTAGTCCGTGTGTGTGTGGGGGGGGGGGTACGGGTATACGTCCTTGTACAAGGCTAACCTCCACGCTCTTCTTCTTTCATGTTCTTTTTCGTCATGCTAATTTGCATTTGCAGATCACCTACCATTTTACTAATTCCTAATTCTAGAGGTTCTACAAGCTAGTCAGAGGCATTAGCTATTGTATGTGTTGTGCCAATAATGCAATAATGCAGTGAAAGAAAATGTACTTTTTTTTAAAAAGCAAGAAAAGTACAAGTTTGACAGTACGACTATCTCATGGAATAGGTCATTTTGTTCTAACAATTCATAGTCACAAAGGGCAGGTTTAAATAAAAAAACAAGTGATGAAATAGTATTTCTTTTCATTGAAAAAAGTACACATTTTAGCTCAAGCTACTAGCAATCACTGCAAGGGACATGTTTGCGGGAGAAGTCAAGTAGATTTTTTTTCTGCTCTCTGGTGATCATGTAGGCAGGGCACTCCTCAGAGTGGAATCTGCCTGCAAGTGATGAGAAGCACCAGACTCAATCAGATTTCCCATTCAGATAGTCAGTTCTCAAGTTAAAATTCCCTGTTACTGGATGTCCTTGTGGAAGTCAACATGTCTTCCATTGCTGCTTTGATATACTACTGAAGGCTTATATTTTTCAATGTTCAAAAGACTTCTCGTCCTTATTTTCTACACATGGACGCATAAATACCCAAACGGTACCGTATTTTTCGGACCATAAGACGCACCGGACCATAAGACGCACCAGTTTTTAGAGAAGGGAAATGAAGAAAA
>JBBPDH010000144.1:7081142-7095299 GCA_037974565.1 Clupeocharax schoutedeni
ATAGAACCATTTAACCATGCTTTTAAAAAATATTTCTTTTGAATGTTTGTGGTTCTGTGTAGAACCATTGTAAACACTGGGTGGCTCTTTAAAGAACATTTTTAAAGATTCTAAAGATTTTTTTCCCTCAAAGCAAGCCAAGAACCACTAAGGAACTTTTGGCTTAAAGAGTATAGCTATCAGCAGTAAAAACCATAGCAACATGTCTAAGTTATCCATGCTGATTCACTAGATCCAGTAACCGTGGGCGTATTGTTGCCTCCACGAAGCTGCTACAAAATACAGTGTTTTTGCTTTCCTCTCTCTTCACTACAATCAGTCTCACTCAAGGCCACTATAAAGGCAAATCCAATGCAAAACAATGTGTCTGTTAAATACAGATTATCCCAAACTAAGTGCAAACTCAATGTTTGGGGTGGCAGATGAGAATTGCTTCTGTCCGCGATTTAGCCTTCAGCCATTCACTGGATGTTGGACAGGGACTGCAGTCTTGAACTGCTGTTCTGTAAACTCTCAAATGAGCTTGAGAAAAATTGTATGAGCAACCAACTGCTGTTGTGTACAACAAAACCATAACCCACCTACTCTTTTACATCATTGTCAGCAAACTCACCTGCACCACCGAGTTTGGGCTTGATGTCCAGATTCTACACCCTTTTTTACATAATAATTCACAAAATAAACATTCTTCTCCTAGGTTTCTGCCTCAGCAAAGTGTTTTCTTGACTTCTCAGTTCTAAAAGGCCTAATAATCTCAATTGTTTGATATTGAAACCAGGCTTATGTATCACTGAAGCTACACCCACAAGTCTCTCTCTACACCAATGTACTTTTTACAATCCGGGCGCTATTTGTGAGAAGAGCGGAAACATGAAAAGGTGGAACTGCAGTTAAATTGAACAATAGCCAGCCTTAGAGTGTATATAAAGTGCCACCTCAGGAATCTATTTAATACACATGCCTTCTTTACACTTTTTTTTTATGCTGAATTTGTCTGACCAAATTCAGCATCAAATCTATCAACTTGGTGCCATCCGCTGCTTTGGTTGTGCTATAACTGCAGACATGAAAAAGGATGAAAACATTATTTTAAAAAGACCTCTAACAGTGCCAATATATGAGGCCTAATTAAAATGCATAATTTCTGAATTGCAAGCCATTTAGTCCTTCTCTTTTTCTGCCGCTGATCTCCATAACCTTAAAATCACATTAATAGATGAAAAAGGCAACACCGTTTCTGCTGACGGGGCTGCTTTGAAATGCAAATGCCTTTAAATGGCTATATATGTATGGGAGAGTTTCTTACACGCATACTTGAAATGGGTCATCCTGTCCAGAGCCCAGACACCACAAACTGATGACCATGCAACTTCTAGCTTAAAAAAAATAATGAAAAAAAAAAAGAAATAAACACCTTCACAGCGGGCCCAAGTGAAGGAAGAGCTGTCACTGACTTAAAATGAAAAAAGTTTCTCTGCCACATTCTGCCAGATGTCCAGTGAATAATAGATGTTTTTTTGGCTCCTAATGTTATATCTGCCCGTCTAATCAACACCATTTTTGTGATGTGACATGTTTGTACAGGATCAGCATTTTAATTATTTGTCAGCCCTCTTTTTAGCCACCTCATAACATTACCCAACAAGCTCTGTGTATGTTTGTTCCAATATCAATAAGGAGAGCATTATTTGTGTGTATGACTGAAGCAGAACATGCTTTAAAATGCTCTCTCAAAAAATATTTAACACATTAAATATATCATGCGCATGAGAGGAATCAACAAAAGTGTGTTTTAACTCAATTAGGCTATTTGAGACAACGAAAGCCTTTGGGTTTTAATATACAGGACCTCTGCTCAGTCTTCTCTCCCTCAAGACATTGAATGTCACATTTGCATGCAGGACTTGAGGTCAGACAGATTCAGAATGTCTTGTAGTTTGGCAGCAACTCAATGACATCTAATTGTCACTGTGTATCTGCCTTGGGCCATCAAACAGGCATCTTACGGTCAGGGTAATGTTGCTAAATTGTGCCTGTGTCCCTTTCATGCTTGAGGAGACTATATCAAACACAACTGCCATCCAGCGGCAATAACAGTTTTTCAGTCTTGACAGTCTGAGCTCCCCTAAATGCTGTAGCCAGGGTGAGATCAAGCTAACATTTGGTGAGTGAACTGTTTCCCTGTCCGTGATCATAATCTGTTCGTTACATTTCAGGCAATGATCCTTTTTTTTGCATCGTCCTCCAACAGTTTCTAACATGAAGGCTATTCTTTCCTAATCTTATAAAGTTACCAGCACTTCAGAGATACTGGACAGACTTCAGAGTTGCACTGCCTCACTTTTATTTGCAACATCATGCCTAATAAATCCAGATTAATTGTCCCAGATATTCCTCACATGTCTTTGACTGAAAACCAGCACCCGTCATTAACTCTGATGACAAAACGAATGACTCTTCCATAATCTTGGGAATGGATCGAAAATTGGCCCAACTCCTCTGAAAAGAGTGGACTCCACAGCCAGATTTAGAAGGAAAAAAGTGTTGGTTCACATAAATACTGGATGTTAGATTAATGGAAGTGAGGCACCATCAGACTCCAAATAGTTTGCAATGTGTTGCCTTTCCCCTCCCACCTCTTACTAATGAGCATTCAGTTGACTTTCACATGGCACATGGGCTCCTATCCTATTCTACATCAACTATCCAGGCAGCAATGAAAGGTGGGAGTGTTCATGGAGCTAAACAAGCGCAAAATTACATCAAACCTGACATGATGGACAGCCTTCATGCATAACCAGTTGTTGCATTATGGATCTCCAGAAACATCAAAGTAAGATGGGTGTCAGATGTTCAGAGATGAGCAAGCTTGTAAAAAACAACTACGCATAGATACATGCACTGAGGGGGTCCATGTGGTGGAGGATCTACAAGACTGGTCAAAATTTCTCAACTTGGGGGGCAGGAAAGCCAGCTTGCTCTAAAATCTGCCGTGACTGGTAGTCCTCATACTGGCAGTCAGGTCAGATAAGGAATATCGAGACTGTGACTAGCTCACAATCCTGTGCCGCACCATCTCCTCATCATCACTGAAACACTGTGTAGAGGCTCCAGTGCAGGTCTTGCGTGGCAGGGTGCTTTATCATAGGCTGCTGTAGAAGTTGCTTGACTAAGATGCTTTGAATAATTGAGGCTTAGTCAACAAGTCATAATGATCAGCATCCACCAGACTGTGTTATAAACATGACGCTATAAGGGTGTGGATGAAAGCCTGTTAGGGCCCTGCTGTATGGCTTCTATATGCCACCCCCTTAAAAGTTTTCCTTTTTTAACCCCAGGTTAACTGGTGCTATGGGGTGTACATTAGGCTCCATCTGCGTTCTGAGCATTATACAACCCAAAGGAAAACAAATGTACAATGAAATATTTTAATGATCATTTACGTTTTGATTGACAGGTACAGATGTGTGTCTACGCACGATTCAAAATTTTGCCCCTCCGTCCTAATGACAGGCTCATGAGTCACTCACTCTGATTTAAGTTAATGGGGGGCGGGTTTATGCCTCAGCCTACATTCAATAACAGACGGCAGGCAACCAGTTACTCCACGCAAAGAAAAGCTATTTATAAACCCGGCCGGACTGGAGACACAGGCCAGTGTACACTGGACTCACTCATCAAAACTCTCTGACAGGAGTCAAGTTTTTTTAAGTAGCTCTAGATAAGAAAGCCTTGTAAAGACGCCGTGTCTGATTGGGGGGGGGGCGACATGCACACCTGACGAAGTCAGTCGCTCTTCCAGGCCGAACGCCGTTCAACAAGCAAACAAACAAACAAACAAGCAAACTAACAAACCCAAGTCTGTAGGAACTCACCGTTTGTCGCGGTGATCAGACCTGCGAGAAGCAGCAGGATGTGCTTGAATGTCCCCATGTCAGGCATGTCCGCGGTTATTCCACGCAGCATATTGCCCCCCCCACCCTCCCTCCTCCCCCAAAAACACAGCCCTCCTCGCCCCTGTGCCGATTTCCTCCTCAGCGATCACAGCGAGACATAGAGATCCAGCCTGGGCGAGGGGTCGTGGCGCGGCCCGTGGTGCGGGGGGTCGCCCGCGGTCGCTCTCATATCAGCCGGGAGGAGCCGCAGAGGGAGCAGAGAGAGAGCGGCGCGCTGGAGCGGTGCGTTGGCAGGAGCGGAATGGGCTTGAGAGGCAGGGGGAGCCGAGGCAGTGCGCTGGACTCAACCATCGCCCGCGCGGTGCAGGGGAAAAAGAAAATGTATAGCAGCCCTCCCCTTAACGGCGCTGCGCACGCACACACACACACACTCTCGCTCTCTCTCTCTCACACACACACACACAAAGCACGGCTACTCCGCTGGCGCGTACCTGACCAAACGTCTACAGCGGTTTACAACATTAGATCAGGCCGCTGGAAACGGAGAGAGAGCAAAAAACAAAAAAAGAAGGTAAGAACATATGCGCAGGCTATGGAGAGACCGAAAAAAGACACGGTTAATAAAATAAATAAATAAACATTAGCAGATTTAAACTTATTTTTGACGTTCATTTTTAATTAAATGTTGTGCTAAGGGCAAAAGTACACAAATCAGACGCCTGATGAGTATTTCTGGCAAGAAGGTATGCGCCTCCCACGCGCAACATTTGTAATGTGTTGTGCAAAAATTAAACCTGAGTGTGCGTGTGTGATTGTATATGTGTGTGGGTGCGTGTGTGTGTATGTGTGTGTGCGTAAGAGTGAGAGACACGCAGTGAGAGAGGGAACAGAGAAAGTGTGAGTGTGTGTGTGTGTGTGTGTGTGTGAGAGAGAGAGAGAGAGAGAGAAAGAGAGAGACTTTTTTCGTGCACACACCCCAGTGTGGGCAGATTAACGACAGACACATCTTCAGTGAACAAGTAATAATAAAAAATAAAACTGTAACTGTCTATCCTGTCCTCCTCCTCCACCTCCTCCACACACACGCGCGCGAACGCGTCGCACGCGCTTGTATAGGTGGGGGAGTAGGGTACAGATACTGGCGCGCGCTCTCCCTCTGTGATACTGCTGGGGACAAACGCGTGTCTACAAATCTCAGAGTCCCATATGTGGCCAAGCAGAAAATACAAAATGTGACTTTGCTGCCATCTGCTGAAAGTCGCAAAACGAGTCGCTTGGCAGAGACGAGCTAAAATAAATCAGCACAGTCAGTCTGGAGCCCAAAAACGAAACGTCTCACACCAACGTTCCTGCTAACAGATTCTGTAGTGAGAATGTAGTGATGTCTCATATTCTACACGCGTGCAAAGTGGGCTGTCAGGTGAGCCCCCCAAAAAAAGCTCAGAGGGGATTGTATTCGGTTTCACTCTGTTACATGTACTCATGTTCACCTGTGCTGGATTTGTCTTTTTCCAAATGATGATACTTTAACTTCTGATCAAGTCTATTAACGAAGAAAGGACTCGAGCATTTGCTCATGTCCCTTTTAATCAGATTCGTTTTATTTCATTATATTTGGCATATTCTGCAGGTGGCTGCTCTCTGCATTGCTTTGTGAATGACCACACCTATGACCCACCTCCATTGGGTGTGGAGGTTAATCTCATAAGTCACCTCTAGAGTCCTAAAACTGGAGAGAACAGGCCAGATACAGACCGCACAGCTGCTAAAGTATCTCTGTCCATGGTGCTGAAAAAGGCCACTTCAGTTTAAAAGCTGTGTCCTTTCTTTCTTTCTTTCTTTCTTTCTTACTTTCTTTTTGTTCCATCATGTATGCAGGCCATTTAAGCACCACCTGCTCCTGTTTTGCTGTGTTCTTTTTTCAAGATGCTGAAGTATTGAGTTGGCACAGATGTCAGTGAGAGAAGAACGTTCAGGGCGTGTTTGAACGCTGATGATGAACGTAAATGTTGTCTCACAGTTTTGGACGCCACTCAAAAACCTGCTGTGAGCAAATTCTGCCGAGCTTCCGAAGTTTATTTCTCCTCATCTGCACAGTGCTGAAACACCAAACCACCAATGCATTGTGTCTTTCAACCCTAACCATATAGTCCTATTTCCCAAGACATGTTGTGACTTTGGCTTCAATAGTCATTGTTTGAGTTAATGTTGTAAATCACACACGCTGTGAGTGAACAATTGCAAAGTTGTGGCATGAAAGCCTGAGAAAATTTTCAGGCTTTCAGAGAAAAAAAAATCAAACTTTGCTCAAAATCTTTGAAAAATGTAATCAATTTTCTTATGCTTTAATTTAATACTACTATACATTTAAATAAACAATGCTTATAATTTACATGAGACAAAGGAATGAGCAAGATCATACTAAAATATCCATCTTTCTGTTTACTCTAAAATATCTGTCTTTCTGTTTACTTACTTTAGGAAGAACTGAGTTGTTGTAATGTATTTAATCCATAATAGTATTCAGAATAAAGGTTTGTCAGTGTTGGGTGGAACATACACAGATAAGCCAGTGGGACCTACATTAAAACCACCTGCCTAACATTGTGTAGGTCCCCCTTTTGCCACCAGAACAGATCTAACCCATTGAATCATGGACTCCATAAAAACACTGATGGGTTCTATGGATCAAACAAGCTTGACCAGCACATCCCACAGATGCTCGATCATATTGAGATCTGGGGAATCTGTAGGCCAAGTCAACACCTTGAACCTTTTTCATGGGTAAACAAACACACACACACACACATGGCCATCCAGAAAATTTAATTCATCTTATCAGCCCATCAACTTACACTTCTCAGTGGTTCAGTTCCAATGTTTACTTGCCTGTTGTAGATACTTTCATTGGTGAACAAGGGTCACATGGACATTCAGACTGATCTGCAGCTTTACTGCCCATACACAGCATACTGCATACTCCATGGCCCTGGCATCCGTATATTTGTTGTCCTTCTTTGGACCACTTTTGATAGGTATTAAGTCTTGCATGTTAGTAGTGCCACACAATACCTGACACGTTGGAGATCCTCTGAGCCAGTTATCTAGCCGTTTGACTCATGCTAAAGTCATAGTTTGACCTTTGTCAAAGTCACTGGGATCCTTGTGATCAACCATTTTTGCTGCTTCCAACTCATCATCTTTAAAAAATAACTGTTCACTTACTGTCTTAAATATCTCACCAGGTGCCATTGTAATGAGCTGATCAATGTTATTCACTTGATGTAATGGCTGATCACTGTAAGATCTTACAACAACATATATTTGCACCAAAACCATGACATTGTTTGACATTTCTCTGAGACATTTCTCAAGTTTGTTTTTAAAGAAGCATCAATTAAAAAGTGATTAGTTTTCTACATCAGTGCTCCAGGGAAGCTTTCTGGCACCTTTCTAGTTTCAAGGAATAAAGAATTCTTGGACTTAATTTGTCCCAACATTTGAAAGTTTGATGTATTGTTTTGAACTCAAAAATGAAGGCAGAATGTTGAATTCAAAGCAACAAGACAAGGTAAACATTCAGCATTACTGAGTACATGGGGATCAAGATGTCAGTCAATGTGTGACTTTCAGTGATCTATGTAAATCAAAGCCTCACCAGGTAATATCTGTTGAATCTGCTAAGTCATGATCCATTAGCTCTGCTAAGGACCCCCTGGGTGAACTGCACAGAGCAAAACCAAAACAAAGCCGCCACACAAATGAAACACATCTCACTCTCAAAGTTCAGCAACATTACTGTGGCTGCAGTGAAACATTTGGATCTGGACCATTGATGCAAATGAGCTTTCCCAATCATTTGCTTCTTCTTTAATCACTGTTATTTCCCCACTTAAAGAAACATCTCATTAAAAAAAATAAATAACATGCAGCAGTGTGCAAAAAAACACCACCAAAATAATTCAAACACCACCAAAATAATAATTAATTTAGTAATTAATCTATAAAATACCCTGTTGTAATTCAGGTACTGCAACTAACTGGCATTCCAATTGCATATAGGAGTGAGATGTCACCAGTGACATTTCTGTTCTTTGTTCCAAGTCAGAAATGGTTTTGATCTGTTTTCTAGTGAAGGATGAAATATATTTCTACCCATGTGTTCTCCTGGATGCTGAGTGGATTTTTTCAGCCATCAAGGTATAAAAAACATCAACATGTCTGACTCAGCTGGAGGTATAATTTTTGGTACAGTCTTAAAAAAAACAAAAACGGTTCCTTCTTAATGCAACTTTCTGTCATAACTTTTTTAAGGGGCAGTTTTATTGTGTGAGATGTGTGAGTTTGAAAACTTTTAGAGTTTAAAGAGCCTCCACATAGAGCAACATAAGGTTATTATTATTATTATTATTATTATTATTATTATTATTGTTGTTGTTGTTGTTGTTGTTGTTGCTGTTCATTCACCATTTAGACACTGGTTGCTGTGGTAATCCAGGTGTTTGCTAGGGCTTTGCTTGGTGGTAAATATGGTTTCTTTGGTTGTGATTGATTTGAAGGGTTTAATAGGCTTTATTTGAAAATGTTATTTGATTTGAATAAAACCAATTAAATGTCGGCATATCTAGCCAACAAACATTTCTCACAATTTTAATGCTTATTAATTATTTAATGTAACGTGTCTTTAGAAGAAAACCAAATCCATTGTATGTATGGATTTAAGTGTTTTTTTTGTATGATAATAAAAAAAAGACTCCAAGCTGGGTCTTTTTGCATACAACACTCAAAGCTTTTGAGGTGTAGTGCCTTTTTTGGAGGCACTTTCTTTTTACTCAATCAAAACCTCATTCCATAGTGTGGTCTGAATTTTAAGAAGAACAAAGTAAACATGTCTGTCTGGGTCTGACCATTTACCAGAGTGCATTAACATGGCTGGTCACTGACAGAGTGTTTCGAAAAGGACAGAGTAAGCCCAGACTCTTTAGATGGGCATAAGGAGAAGAGGCTGACCTGAATAGACTTCTGTGGCACTAAAAGAGATTGTGTGAGCTTCTGAAGAGCCTCACAAAAATCACTCTGACATACATCAATAACGTCTGCTGTATAAAGAGGTGGAAGAAAGTGCAAGCTGGAGCTGTGGTATGCTTTACATTTTGCAGAGAGAGGAATAATGCTCTGCAGAAAAAAGCAGAAAAGCCATGAACTGTCTTTCAGGTACAACAGAAATGTCATATTCTGTGCCCAAGGTTTGTTCTCCGGTGGTTCTGAAGTATAATGTGGAGCCCCAGGAAATCAAGTCATGGCATTGCAAAGCTCCCATTCTTGATCCATTGCCCACCCTGGACTTTGTTCCAAATGTCTGGCTTCTCTAGTTTTCTCTAACAAATAGTTAGAGAACAGAACAGAATCCTGGGGAGTATTTCAACTTTCTGGATTTAACTACTATCTAAACAACTCTACCTCAAATTTAGATTCTTCCATTCACAGCGAAGACAGGCTGGTCGTGCTGAACTTCAATCTGGTTTTGTCAACAATTGGAGGAAGGGCATTTTTAATGTTGGAACAAAAGCCAAGAAAACAATGCTGTGATCAGGCTTTACAAGACACAGTGAAAATTGCACAGTCAAGGTGGTGGGCCCTGTGCTATTGGAGTGAGAATAGGGAGTGCATCATCTTCAACACGGCCTGAGGAGTGAGGCTAGGATCCAATTACGTCGCAAGGCAGAGCAGAGCAGGAGTGGATTTTTGAAATGTCTCCTCAGCCTTCTGCTCATCCACATTAGTGCGCACACCCCCACCCCACCCCCCCAACCCCCCAAAAATGAAAAAGAAAAAACTAAAATCAAACATTCTACCAGATGTATGGTACTGTGTAATCAAGTGACAACCCAATGACAGTTTGTTTACAGCTGCACACTGTACGGTACAATGGTTTGATAAGATCAAAATGTTTATCTCTAAATACACAAGACAGGTCCTCCTAGTTGAATATTGCAGGTTCTCAAAGTTAACTTTCAAATAGTGAAGACAGATTGTCTGTGATGTGACTACAGAGCGCTGGCTCAAAAAGGGAGCGAATGGCCCCATGCACTAATGGGAAAATGAGAGGGAATCCAAAGTAAATCCATGCCAAGGGGCAGTTAGATGCGGTTAATGAAGCCAGTGGTCAATACTGTAGAAGTTCATGAAGGTGTGAGAAACCAGAAAGCATCAACAACATTGGCATTTGATGGAAAGTAAACAGGAAACGCTTCACTAAATTAGAGCTATTAAAAACGCCCCATGATATCTCTATAAGCTTTTAATGACAACTAAAATAACCCGCATAAACATTTGAAAAGGCAGAAGCGAAAGCGTGCTGTTACAAATTGAAACAAATGTGCCACATATGTCCATTTTGATTGTGTTAACATCAGAAAGTGTACATGTTTATAAAAGCATATACTGTATACACAGTTTGCTTATATACAAATATTCAACTATGCGTATATGAAAAGTACAAATATTTTGAGGCATTTGGTGCAATTTCCAGGTTTTTAAGCACCATTTATGTGAACATTAGTAAATATGTATTTGTTTTTATTACTGCATTAATGCTAATGGAACACTTGCTGTGTACATCATGCCTATGTCTATATGTCTGTGTCTACCTCTTCGAAAACCCTCCACATGCTGAAACCACAAACACAATCAGCAGGGATTGTATAAGATGATATGGCAGGCTCTCACTGCTTGAGTTATAGCCAAGAGGGAGTTATTTCATTCTGAGCAGCATCCCACCAAGCAATCACATGAAATTTGCAATTAACTGTGAAAGACTTGTGTAAATATGAGATCCATGACATCCTAAGCTTCCTAATTTAAAGTACACTCTGAATCGTGGCAGACACCAGCCTGGAGAAGGAACTTACTTGTCTTTCTATTAGCTTCAGAGGTTAGCCATCTTGCTGCATTGCACCGAATTAGCCTGCCCTTAAGTATGCAGTTGATTTATTGTGCCATTCATGTCACTCAAGGACTGCAGATTAATTAGCTGATAATTGCTATTTCACATCATTAAATATCAGCAGGGCCATTTGCAATGGCCCATGAACCCTTTCTTAAGGTAGAGGATACTGTGACTGGTTTTGAGGAGCCGGTAAATAACAACACAGACACCTGATAACTCAAGAGACACGTGCCCTCTCTTTTGTCCCTTTCTATTATCAGAACATAGACATAGCTCTGTTGAATGAATCCTTCAACATTGTTTGAAAGATAGGAATCAGTCTCAAGGACATGACACATTATTAGATATAGTAGGATAGATACAGTCCATACAAAATACGGCACAAATAAAGTGCTTACACATCCAATGTTGTGGGAAAATATGCGACACCTTTCAGATATTCTGGACATTTACCTATCTGTAAGGACTGTTTTCTGGGCTGCAGAAGAACACAGACATGAGTTTTTAAAAGTAAATAAATGAATTAATAAAAACAAGTCATACAAAGGAGATTTGTCTCACTTTAAAGCAAGGTCATTTCACATGCAGTCATTAATGGTGAGCTATTTATTGCACCCTAATGAATTCCATCTAAGAAAGGGAACTAAGGTCAGTTATTAAAATATTTTTGTTAATTGGCATGATTCACAAACCTTCAGAGTGAAATTGTGATGACAAAAGTCAGAAACACAAGAAAACAAAATCCCAGAGGACCATCTAGGGATCATTGCAGGATTTGCAGTCTAAAAAGAGGTACAAAACCATAGAGAAATAAAGGGGTGAACATTCCCAGGAGTCATCCCTCAAAAATCTTGTAACACTGTGGAACGTCTTCAATAGCACGCTCAGCACCACTGAAAAAAACAGATCAGTGACTAGAATTGAAAAACATAGTTGTAAGTCTATATGTAAATGATAAACACAAATATAATGATGATGATGATGATGATGATGATGATGATGATGATGATGATAATAAAGTGCCTTTCACAACTCTCCAGGTCACTTTACAGAGGTTATCCAGAAATAAAAAATTAAAGAATAGATCAATTAAATTAAGAGTTTGGGGATCGTATGTACATTTAGTTCAAGTGCGCTCTCCATGGATACGGCAGGCCAGCTGAGTATCTTTAGGCATGATTGTGACCCTCTTGGTGTGGATGGCACACAGGTTTGTGTTCTTGAACAGACCTACCAGAGCCAGGGCCATGATGGCAGAGCTCTGGAATTGGAGGTCAGTCTTGAAATCATGAGCTATCTCATGCACCAGGCACTTATTAGATAATATATTACATACACGTACATATTACATATAAATATATTATTTTATAAACACATATATTTCACATATATTTGATCCAAAACCACTCATTGTAAAAAATAAAACAGTGGACTAGCAGTAAATCGGAGAGTAAATCAGGTAAACAGCAAATAGTAAATCAAAACACAATGGCAATAAAACTAGTGGTCTTCATCCGTTTATATCCATCATCTGCGCTCTAGATCAGTTGCACTTAAGCTGAACCGTCTGTTGAAGGCTGATTGAACACTGTCTGTTGAATACTGAGTCACAATTGCAGGCCTTTCCTCTTATTCAAACCTATTCACCTTACAACGGAGACAAATACATGTAAATGTACCCTTAAAAGGTTCTACAATGGTCTTAAGGTCCATATATACAGTATATGCAAGATATATGCCTATTGCAAGGCACAGAAGTCCTCAAAGACTATAACTTTTATACAGGCTGTATTTTGTTTCTTTTTCCAGTATATAAGCAGTAACTGTGCACTTAATGTGCAGAATTGTGTTCTTTGGAGGTTATTTCTTCTTAAAAAACAACAAAGGAACCAAACTTTTGCACATAGCAGTATTTTTGCTGTTAAAACTATGTTTACAGTGCTACACTATGAGTAATGCATCTTCATAAGTCACTCCTGTTTACTCTTTGTCTTTTGGTCAGTACTGACTGTCTGCATAGTTTATTGTATAGCATACTGTATACTTTAATGTCTGTGTTTATTGCATTTACTGACTTTCATACTCTCAGCTTGTTTGTTGTTCCTGCGACTACTATGTTAAATATAGCAGAGTGCTTGCGAGGAGCAGAAGGTCTCGCACATAGAGATACACAATAATTAGATATTAGGACCAAAATACATTATCATTCTACCACAGTTCACACTTATATTGTTGGTTTCATAGCAACGCTTGTATTTTTTTCCTGATTTGACGTTGTCTTGTATGTGTCACTTGCTTGTCAGCTCTCTTTGGCATTGCTTTACTTCAAAGACTGATGAAGAGAATTTAGATTCTGTCCTTGTTTCCATTGCCAGTCTGCATGAAATAAACATCTGTCGCTAGGTCTAATACTGCAGTTAATTGTCTGCTGGAATCTGTGACCTTCCATTAATCAATCTATATCATACATAGGCTCAGATGATGTCCAAGCGATGAAAAGGAAGATGAGACAGCAGCTGATGTCTCCAGCAGGGAGGCATGTAGGTAATACACTATAGGAACCGTAGGCCATTTCACTTTCCATTTACCTTTTTTAAAAAAAAAAAGCAGAATCTTTTCTACACCATGGCCTGCATTCCCCAAAGCTGCGTGTCGTTCAGAGCATTGTAAGTTGCAGATTGTCGCTTGAATCTCCTTTTGACTTTTAAAAAGATCTTCCATCCGTGTAGCTTTTGGGAGTTACCCCAGTAGATGTTTGCCTTGAAACAACATTGTTAAATAGTCTGTATTCTGACTGACGGAAAAAGATGAGGGAAGCATTCTTGTTAAAAGCATTATCCGACTCGAGTACGACATAAACCAGTCACTGCTACAATAAAACTACTAGCCCGTGAAATGCACCGCATAATAGCTCAGATAGCAAAAAAGAGAGGCTATGAATGTACCTGCCAGCTGCTTGTATAGCCAACTTTGCAAGAGCTTCTAAAACATGTTCCCTACATTGACAAGATACTGCTTTAGAGGACGTGGACCATAAAAAAGTACAAAACATCTCAAGATTGTGCAATCAGTGGAGAAATGCAAAAGGTGAAATACTTTTTTTTTCTTTTTTTTTTTTTGCTTATGGTTAAGTTTTATTCCCAAAAGTTGGCACACTCTGCACTGTGTAGTCTTTACGTGTCACGTCTCTCTCTCTTGTGGGGTTAGGGGAAGACTGAGGACGCCAGAGCAGAATGACATGGTCTATGGTTTCAAGCTTTATTTACACAAAGAAAACACAAGGCACGTGGGCCCAAAACATGAACAAACTGA
>JBBPDH010000144.1:7104276-7115918 GCA_037974565.1 Clupeocharax schoutedeni
ATGGGTATATATTTGTTTTTTGTTAAGTTGCCTAATAATTATGCACAGTAATAGTCACCTGCACACACAGATATCCCTGAAAAATATTCAGCTTTGATATTAATGTTTTAAAGTTTTTTTGGGTTCATTGAGAACATGGTTGTTGTTCAATAATTAAATTATTCCTCAAAAATACAACTTGCCTAATAATTCTGCATTCCCTGTATTTCTTTGACATTTATGTGAAAAGATGATCACTTTTGATCAGTTGTTTAGCGGGGTAAGTTGGAGTTGGAAAATACTGCTGTAGGGTCTTTATAAAACTTTGTACATACTGTCAGCTCAATAGTTATGCATGTCTAGATGTCTTGATCTTTATGTAAATGTGGTCTAAAAAAAAAATTATTGTGAAACAAATCGCATGATGCAATTATTGACATGCATAGAAATATTCATGACACGCAATGTAAATGCAGCCTGCTGTCACGATTGGGCCAGTGGCAGGTTAGGGCCACTGCTTTTTTGTTAGTGTTTCAGGTTTGTTTTGCTCTGTTTTATGTTCTGTGTTCTGGGGGGCTTTTATTTTGATGTGTTTCTGGGTTTTGCTTGTGTCACATGGTTCTTGGTTATCACCTGTCTGTGTTTTGTTCACTGATTATGTTCTGTATATAGGTCTGTTTGTGTTCACGTTAGCCATGTGTCCATCGCCTCAGTTAGAGCTTGTGTCCTGTTTCCTGTTCCTGTTTCTAGTCATTCGCGTTCCTGTTATCTGGAGGCCCGCGTGCCTGTTTATATTCTTGTTTTGTTTACTTTAATAAAAATATCGAGCATGGATCCTCGCCTGTCTGCCTGGTCTGTGCTCAGAGGAAGTTCAGGGTCGTGGGCTCGCACCCCCAACTCTGACACCTGCTTTCATTTACATTTCATTTTTTAATTTAATTTTTTTTGGTTCTTCTTTTTTCTCCAGGGTTCATGGATTTCTAAGCAATCCTCCAATACCTGTTTAACTGAGGGATAAAAAAAAATATGTGACACAGAGATCAAATTCCCAAAAAAATCGGCTGATCTTCATATATTAGATAATGAGTTCAAGAAATAGTTACATGCCTGAAATGCCTACTGCTGGAACAGTAAGTTAGTAGGACAGCTAGTGAGTAGTTAACTACATTTACAGCATTTGCAGATGCCCTCATTCAGAGCGACTTACAATCATTAGTTACAGGAACAGTCCCCTTGGAGTAACTGAGGGTTAAAAGTCCTGCTCAAGGATACTATAGAAGAAAATGAGGGTTTGAACCTGCAGCATTTTGGTCATTGGGCTCACAGGCATGTGTTCTTGCACTAGACTACTAACACTCAGTGTGGAAGGTTTGTCAGAATTGCTTTCCTTTAATCAGAAACATAAACATCTAGAGGTAACATCACACAACTGGAAGATGTTCAGATGAGACAAAAATAAAGCTCATGTTGGTTTTGGCAAAAAAAGAAGTGAGCTATTACAGAAAAGAACCACAACCCCAGTATAAAGTGTGGTGGAGGGTCTGTGATGTTTTGGCCTCTGAACTTTGCTAGAACATGTTGAATCAGGGTCTCCATAAAATACCAAGAGATTTGAAATGAAAACATAGATGCCTGTCCTAAAAGTAAAAATAAATAAATCTGGGAGTCCAAAAGAGAGCACTTAAGACCCTGGAGGATCCAGAGAGCTTATTTAGAAGTAGTTTTAGATCGCTTTTTACTCTCCAAGCTCATCAAGAATTGCTGCTATTTTTGCAAAAGCAGTTTGTACGAATTATTAAATGCAGGCAATAACTGTTACTTCCTGAAAAATATAAACTGTATGAAGTTTTCTGTTGACCAAATTTACTTTAATTAAAGATTAGAATTTCTTTTGTTTTCATCTTTTAAATTAACCACAAAATTTGCGGATGATCTTTTTTGCCTATCCTAACCCTTGCCTATTCTAATCGTGCCTCCTAAGCCTATTCATAAATGACATGAATTACCGTTGCACTTTGTATGTACTTATACGTACAACGCTCATTGTTGAAACAAATTACACATCACTAACTTAGCCCATATACCTTTGTTCAAATCCACAACTGGCCACAATTTGCACTTGGATCCAAAAGTGTTCTAATTAAAAGCTGGAGGAAAAAATGTGTGAAATTGGATGCTCTTGACAAATCAATTTCAATTCAAGTCTGCCCAACTGAGACTTTCATCTCTTTAGCTAATGGATTCTTCCTTTAAGATACTCTGTTTTTTTATTATCAACCTCCATTCTGATCCCTTGACTGAATGGAGAGAGAATTTTTGTTCCATGTTCACTGAGAATGAGCTGATGAACTGGTTAAACCCAGGCTAAACAGTTTGACTGACTTATTTTGTCATTCGGCTGAGGTTAACGTCAACGTATTGGGATGTAATCTCTCTGACCTATTGATTGGTGCATAGCTCCAACTTCGGCCTGTGCCAGTTGCTCACAAATGCAGTTGCTCCAAATGCCCTTGCACGTGTGAAATTTAAGAAGAATGACTTACTATGATTACCTAAAAATAACTGATGTTTGACATTCAGTACAGTAGAAACTGTTGACATTTATTATCATTCATTATCAGAAATGTTCTTCACTGTGAAGGCTAAATTGTATTTATGGCCATCATATTTAAGTCCTAGCTATGGATAAGGTACCTCACAGCAAATTTTTTACAACTGTGAATATTCTAAGAAAATCCTCTGAATATATCTGATTTACATTTAGTGATAAATTTCTGAATGTTTTTCCCTTTTTAATATACCCATTTCACCACAGGAAAAAAGGAGAAAAAAGGAGAAAAAAGGAGACAGCAATGAAATAAGGGTAATTTACAATTAAGATCAAGAAGCTTTTGTACTGAACTGTAAACGCTATGTTGTGTCCACATATGAAAGTTAGGCTTACTTAATCTAATGTTCAGTCCGTCATCCTCACAAAGTGTCTGTGAACATTTAAAGGGAAATTCAGTCGCTATAGAGAATCATCAAGTCCAGGGAAGAAGCAGTGCTGCGACAGTGATCACATGTCTAAGCTAAACTTTGGCAAAGTTACTGAAACTTAAACAAGTCCTTTATTCTCTGTTTGGAATAAAGGTGAGCTCTTTCTCTTCTAGACAAAGTAGCCTCCATTGGGAGGTCGGCTTTGACTGGCAAAACCAGGAGAGAGAGCAAATGAGGTCGTCGGCCAGCTTTTATAAACTTTACAATAAACCCTGCCCCTAGGAAAAGACCCCACCCAATAATGTATGTTTTGTTTTGGGGTTCTCTTTGTCTTTTATGAGATTTGGGTTTACAGGGATTTGGTATTCCACAGTTGCAGTATTACTGAAAACAGTATGCAATAATATAGAAAATAAGGATACCTTTTTTACAGCATTGTACATCACAAGGGATGCCAAATCAAAGTAACTTTCTGAAAATGAATCCTGTGAGTCTCTCAAAATATTAATGAGCAGTGTATTTAAGGCTCAGTTCATGCATCAGTAATGGATGGAGAATGCCACAGAATGCCACAGACATCCTGTGGTCCCACAAAACACACATTTTTAATTATTTTAAAATATTTTAATATATTTCAAGAGCAAAGACAACCAACAGGCATGGCTAAATGGATTTGCTGCCTTAAAATGAATTACATTAACAGCAATATCATCAACCTGCATTTGAGTTATCATATAAATGGACACAGAACAGTTTTAATCCAGATATACAAGTAGGTTTTTGAATATGGACTGCTTATTTGAGTCTGTTGGACTCAAACCGGGACCTTGACAAGTCCTTTCAATACTTTTATTTTGCTTATTGATCCCAGAACATTGCACAATATTGCACATGGTAGACTGTGTCATGCGCACCTGTCATGTGGGGTTCTGGAGTTTATACACAAGGAAGTAGGCAGCACCATTTCTCAGTCATTAAGTCCCATGCTCAATTGACTCGTCTCCAATCCAGCTGGTACCGTGAGTATGGCACTTTTTATAGCAATTTAACTTAACACTATCTTACTGCCTGGGGTCAAAAAACACCAAGGCTGATGCCCTCTCTTGACAATATCAAGCAGAGAGCCCCTGGGCGGACCAGTAGGAGGATTGGACGACTCATACCCAGGCCTGGACGACTCATACCCAGGCCTGGACGACTCTTTGTGCCCACTGGACACCCTCGAGTGGGCCCACCACGGCACTGCTCAGACCTTCTCTTATCTCCAACGCACCTTTTGGTGTTCCAAAGTGGGCTAATTTTAAGGAGTTCATTCAGGCGTGCACGGTGTGTGCCAGGGCGAAGACCACCAAGCAACCCTCTTCAGGGGACCTCCAACCTTTACCTATTTTACAAGGACATTGTCTCGGACAAGGGCCTCAGTTCACTGCCAAGTTCTGGAAGGCCTTCTCCCATCTGATTGACTCCTCCTGCAGTCTCTCCTTGGGTTACCATACGCTAACTAACAGCACTTCCTGATGTCAGCCGTCAGCGCTCCTGGCCCGTTACCTCAGCTTTCCACAACCTCACCTTGTCAGCCTCCGGGCTCAGTCCGTTTAAGGTATGCAATGTTTGGTCCACAGGTTGGTCCACAGATGCCCACGGCTCTGACACACATCTGACACACTATCCAGCGGGCCAACAACTGTTGTTGGCACCCCCCGGGACAATTGTTCCATATCAGTGACAGGGATTGGCTCCCCACCCACAACCTGCGTATCCACACTGAATCAAAGAATCTCACCCCCTGGTTCGTCAGACCCTAGTAGATCACCCACTGGATAAACCCTCTCTCCTTCTGGCTCCAGCTGCCAGAGGTTTCTTTTGCCATGTCCCTTTTTTACTGGAGTCATGAGAACTGACCCTAGCTGAGGTTAGAGAGACCTACCATTTCTTGTTCTCTAGGCACCTTTGGTGAATTTCTGGTTGACTTGCATGTCCTTTGCTCTTGGAAATTTTTTGATAGGCCAGCTACTTTTGTGAATGTTGACCAGGAAAGATTCACCACTGTGATCCATGGTGCTGAAGGGCCTGTGTTGGCTGGGATGCTCAGAAATCTTTACTGGCCCCTTTGTATATACACTGGCACACATTTATCAATACTTTTAGAACATCCAATTTCTTGACACCTTATCAGTTAGGTTCCACCAGCAGACAGTGCGGGAAGTACTAAAAGGGCTGTCTTGAAGAAAGGATCTTCGGTTATGAAGGTGGTGTAATGTAAACTGTTAATCTAACTTTTAGATAATTCCATACAGTTTTCTTATTTTGCATGTTTTGTTTCATTTATATCCCCTGACAGAATTTTCAGTGTTATAGTACTGATTAAACTGCATGTCATGTAAAAATAAAAATAAGGCAATAAAAGTACTGGGAAAATGAAGAACTGATTTATTTTAGATGTATGTAATATAAACACAGTTGGACAGGATATTTAAATAAAGTAAATTATGTGTGCCGCGTTCTGAATATGTTCAGAAATCTATGGTGGCACAATGTGTAAATAGCTGATAGTAAAGAATTCAGAAAACCTGGAAAAGGGGAGCTTTTACAATCTGTACACCTTTTGGAAAATACACAAAGTCCCACATGAAAGTTATAGTCATCTCTTTTGAATTTAGTGATTTGTCATAAGCCTCTTAAATGTAAAAAATGTGTAAAAAAGTGTAAAATGCATGCCTGTGTCCCATAACATGTATTTATCAGTCTACTCAGGCTTTAGCAGAAAGTTTGGTGTTTGTAAAGTGGCTGTTTGCTAAGTACCAATTTAGGGCTTTTGCTTCATGATTTTAAAACTGATGCATCTATCGTGTTTCTTTTAAGAAATGTTTATTTAATGGGCTCATGTTCTGTATATGAAAGTATTCTCTTAAAAATAAAATGACTGCACAGAATACAGACTGACTACAGAAAGCCATAATCTATTCTTTACCATTTTAAGTCTAAGGGAAATATCCAGCACCCCTTTAATAGCTGTAGCCAGCCATGCTAAACATGACAGCTGTAGGGCTTGAAGAAATAATAATGTTCACCGCAGCTTGCCCTCTGATCTCACCCTCAAGTGCTACACTATTTATGGATTTCGACGAGGATGCTTTCTCGTTTTATCACGCCAGGCACCTTGGGTGACAATATCACAGCAGGTAAACATCCACGCAATTATGGAAAGGGAGGTGAGAAGGAATTAGAATACTAAACAGCCAGGGCGACCCAGTGCACACCAATCAGTCGGCATGGCAATCTGGAATTTATGGAACAAGGACAAAACTCATGTTCCAGATATGCCTCAGGTGAAAGACTAGTTCTGAGGAGCTCGGCTCAGGGCTTGGAGCCAGTTATGATCTTCGTTCTCTGATCGATTCTGATTTGAAACCTGAAACACTAAATGTACATTAGCCATTTCATCGGGTTGTGCTCTTAAGGCGCTGTAAGTATTAGCCATACATCTACAGACACAAAGCATTAAATAGTTTATGATTATGATTTCCAGCTAAAAACAGTTACCCCCCCCCCCCCCCGTCCAGTCCTTTGTCACTACATTTGATTAATATGCATAAGACATTGTGCGTTCATTTGCATTTTTAATTTGATATTCATTGTGCTAGGCCATTTATTTATACTGACACAACTAATTGGCAGTTCTCTCCCAGTAGTAACCTCTAGCTATGCCACTTGAATACATCTGAGACTTGTACAGAAAAGCTGTTTGAAACTTTTACACTGTTGAGCTAGACAGCAGGGTATGCATGAAAATTCTCTGAAGCACAAACTAAGATATTAGGTATATCACAAGTCACATTACATACTTTGGCCAATAAAATCAAAGCTATGAAAGCCAATGAAAAACATGACATGAAGTCGAAAATGAAACATCAAGTCATTAACTCATAAAAGAATGAGTAGGTTCTCATGGAACACCTCATTTTCATTGCTCATTTTCATTGGCTACAGCATGCATCATTTTCAGAAACAGAAGTCATGGAAAGCAAGGGGGGAAGTGTACAGTATAAAGAAATTCAAATATGAACTTTCTTATGCTTTTTGATGCTTAGTTTTGTAACGGCTTGGTCAGCGGTAGGTGAATGCCACTGCTTTTTTGTTTGAGTTTTTGGGTTGTAGTTTCTGTTCTGTGTTCTGGGACCTTTATTTTGGCGTCATGTTTTGTTCTGCTTGTGACACATGTCCTTAGTTACCACCTGTCTGTGTTTTGACCCCTGATTATGTTCTGTATTTAAGTTCTGCTTGTGTGACCCTCATGTTATCTGTCTATCATCCTTTGTAGAGCACCTTGTATGAGCTGTATGTTTGCCTCATTCCTGAACCTCGTTTCTGTTCTGGCCCGCATGCCTTTTTTAAAAAATTTTGTTAATAAACACACCTCAGCATGAAGCCCTAATTTTCAGCTTGCTACTTCCAAGATAGCTCTCGGTCGTGGGGGATTAGCCTCTACGACCGTGACAAGTTTTGTCAAGCATATTCATATCATATTACTTTAAATATGCTGCAAACTTTGCAGTTAGCATTGATTTTATTTTTCAAGTAACTGATACCTTGAATTCAGAAAAAAAGCAGAAAAAAACACTGGCTGATATCAGAAGAGCTGTACTATTACAGCTGTGTCAGCAGGGGCAGTTGTTTGGGTACAGAACATTGTGGCAAGTACTTCAACAATTTCCAAGTCAGGCATGATGATATGATGATCTATCTGAGTTGAGAACAGATGTATTAGACACACGTATCACTCCCAACTGCATTTGGCATAGGACTAACTAAAACCATCTTGGTTTGTAATTATTAGGGTCCACTAATTGATGTGGCAAAATAGTGCACCTTGCAATAATGACCTACATCATTGCCTAGAATTTCGGTGGTCTGGTCGCCACAAGATTACAGACTGACTGAAGAACAGTAAACAGTATCAAGACAGCCATTCAGTGGATCCTGCAACATAATCACACAGACTATGCAGCATCATCTGTATGGTTCATCCCTGAGTAATCAGTCCATTGAGTGGCACTTTTTCAGTAAGGAATGTAGTCTAATCTTACATTGTAATTCTGAATTCAGAATTCAAAAGTTGTCTATGAATGTCTAAAATCAAGTTTGAAATATAGATTTTGGAGACTTCACAGAAACAGGACATTTCAGTGGCAGCAATGAACAGTGACCAATGAGTCTCCTTAGTTTCTGTTTATCAATGTTCTGTAGAATGATCAGAATGAATGTGCAGAATCATGGAACAATAGTAAACCATTTCATTTGTCGCTGTCATAGGTATTTTCCCATCATTTTTGAAATACAACAAACACAAATAGAACATTCAAAAGGGACCATTGTAGTTTTAAAAATTGTTAACCAGTGTTTAAATGATTAAACAGAACACCTTTTTATTCTTCTATGTTGTTTTTTTTTAGGTTTGAAACCATGGGAGGCAGATTTGCAATTAAAGAAAGTGAACTGCCATTTGGTAATTTGGTAATGGAGCAAAATGCTTTGGAGCTGGGAAGTAGCTAGAGAACTATACCTAAAATAGTCTGGGGGATTTTGACCCTAAAAGAGTAGGAATTCAGGAAGAGTTAATTTAAGAGAATTTGAACATTTGCCATTGGAAGTTGTGCCCTGTTCAGGAACAGTAACATCAGTCTGCAAGGGTCACAGCTGACTGTTTTTCTGTGAGCAATACAAATTCTAAAACAACTCTGGAATTTATTCTGTTTTATAATGTATGATTTAGTGAATTTGTAAAATGTTAATGTAACCCCTAAAAGATTACTGTACAACAAACTGATCCTTATTTTACTAATCACACACACTGAATTTGTTCATTTACCTTTAGTGGATAGTCACTTAATATTGCATCAGTGGTAGTGGTATATTGGCAGGTACTCCCTAAAGACCCTCCCCAAAGAGATGCGAATTTTTTCACACACTACATTCACCCCGACACGGAGATGAAGAGATGATGAGGAGACGTAAACATAAGACACATCGAACATCTCGACACAAACTTCATGCACTGATGTTACGAAGGTTAAGGTTTCAAGATTCTTTTGAAGGTTTTGTCCTTTATTTGAAGATATCCTTGCTGTTTTTCCCCCCTTTGAGGACTGTGCATCATCGCTACCACACTGCCCTGTTGTCCATGGACAGATAGAACCTCAACAAGGGAGTGGTAGGATTTGAACACTGCGAAATGTGCTTTTGAATCAGAACTTGGAACTACTTTTTCTCATAATTCGTATTTTTTTGACCCAACTCTTTTCACACACAATGTTTTGAGATACAGAGACTGACACAATTCCATTTAGGGGTGGTTGGATCCAACAAAGGACGCACTCAGGCTAATGATTTACCTTGATGTTTCATGCCATACTGTGTTCTGCTTTATTAATGGTTTATGTTGATATCTCACATTATGCTGCACCTGTCTTACATGGTCTGAAGTGAATTATGAATTGTTTATATTTTTTCTCTTTTATTTTCCTTTTCTTTTGACAGTACTCAAATACCCAGTGATTAACATGTACATATGATGACCTGAAATCTTTATAATACAGAATTTTCCTATAAAACCTGATTGGTGTGTATGTGTTATTGTGGGTTGGCACAATACTGCAATTAATATGCACTACCTCAGTCCTCCTGTATGAACCAAAAATTGAAACACGTAGCCTCGAGTGGTAGTGATTTATCAGATACCCGAGGTATCAGGGTTGGCAGGGTTTATATAGGATCAGAGGGTTACATTACAGTAGTTAATTACCTAATTAATAACAAGCCATCACAGTCAATAAAGCAGTCTGTCAAAATGTGTAGTGTTTTGTTATCTTCCTGTCACCTGTTGCGCAATAGTATGTTTGTTCTCAATGTTCTTAACACGCTACAAATGCCCAATGCTTTGGATCATGGTTTTATTGTGTAAACGGAGGTCTTGCAAATACTGCAAAGAAGCTGCATTCTGAAGCTAACATACAAATACACACTAGGATTTGAAATGTAAAACCTCTTTGTCCCACCCAATATAGTGACTTCCGTTCCCCTCTGACCACACAAAGAGCTTTCCTTATTTCTTATTTCAACTGTAATATCCTCTGCAGTGACCAAATGTCCTTTGAAAAGAAATGGGGCTGTGGTCCTCCATGTACCACTGACACAGCATTCATCTTCAGTGACAAGAAATACTCATCTTCCCTGGCAGCTGATCACAAATACGTAACAAATCATATTATAAGATTGTCACAAATCTATGGCAGTATATGGTTATGACAAAGAAATTGCTAATATATGCATAATTACTCAGTTATGACTTTAAAATAGACATATAGACCAGACTACCTTCCTTACCTTCCTGAAAAAGTCATAAAAATAACAATTTATTGAACTGTACAAAAGGTAGCAACTGTCTAAATGTCGGTCAAAAATAGGACGATCCCTGAGATGATTTATCAGAAGTGCAAAAATGTCTCTCTTTGGGTATCTGCACCTTCTTCCAAACATCCAGCATTCTCTGTGAACTTCATAAGCATGTTACTGCTTGATATGTAAGAACATTGCTTGAATCCTTAGACGGCTCCATCCCAGACATTTAATCTAGTTAAGTTAAATCTGCTGCTGCTTTCACACGCAATGCAGGGTGCCTCATTTTCAATAGTTTCTGAGTCTGTCACACAAGTTTCCTTGCTGGGATACAAATTCACAAAAACGCACTTTGTTGCCACAAAGCTGATGTTCCAATTAACTGTTTTATATTAACAGTAGCGTTAGCTCTATAAAATCTCGGAATTCTCGATCCATCTTCATGTATTCTGGCCCTAGTCAGCCTCTAACCCTTCATAAATAACATTTTCAATTAAATATTTATTTATTTGGCCTGCTCTGTCAGGATGGGTTTTCAAGGAATCTGTGATATCTTTATCTTCTTTGTCATCCTCAGCAATAATAGGTGCCTGCATGTTCTCAGATGCCATTTCTTTGAATATACCCAGCAGAGAGGTGCCCTTTTGTAGGTTTGCATTTACACACTGGAGAACATTACTGCACAGGCTACTGCATAGCATATCAGCTGCCCTCTACTAAGTCTAGTGATAGAGAGAGAACACCAAATAACTGCCGCTGACTAACTATTATTGGGCAGGTAAGGCATTCTTAGTACAGGGGTAGCACTGACAAGGTGGTACTTGTTCTTCGCTGGAAGCCCTGAGGTCTAAACCTAGCCAACATTGCATGGTGTAGAGGCTACAGATGGCCTACAGTTTGCAACTGTACAAAAGTGCACTTAATTACTCGTGATGGTAGATGACCAATAGGTAGAGGGAAGCTGGCAACACGTTGTATATTTCATTATCACAGCAGTGTCATATTTGTACACAGGGTGAATTGTATGTGTAAGAACAAATTTGGACCTTTCGACTGATATTTGCAGTTTAAAATATCATATACACACAAAAGCAGACAATGCACCTGTATTTTCTCGTAATCTGCTGTTTCCTCCTGGTGTATTTAGGGGGCTGTAGATTAATTCCATACACAAAGACACAAAATGTGATTCTAGAAGTTAAATATCTGAGCTTTCAAAAGTAATTCCCAAAACTTAACACAATTTGCTGATTTTTTATTGTTCTACATCGATTAAACATGGCACACGC
>JBBPDH010000144.1:7123340-7136345 GCA_037974565.1 Clupeocharax schoutedeni
CGTAGCACCTTGGTCCTGGAGGAACGTTGTTTCGTTTCACTGTGTACTAACTGTATATGGTTGAAATGACAATAAAAGCCCTTTGAACCTTTTGAACCTTGAACCTTCATACAAGAAATCACTGAACGCAGATGTGCACTTTACAAATACAAGCAAGACTATGAATTGAAATGAAAATAAAAAGTCTAACTATTATTATTTAATTAAAATGATTGAAGCTGTTGAAGCAGCTGTAGGTAGCAGGCGGGCATTAGGACCCAGGTGAATCTACATGGCGCTGCTTAGCGAGTAGCAACAAGAGCCTGTTTAGTAATATTTCTCTGGTAGCACCGTTTGTATTCAGTTCAACAGAACAATACTATGAGTGTCCATAGTAATATACTGTTCACTGCTTAACTTTACTTGTTTCTTTGAGTGAAATGAAAGGTTTGGTGAAAAATTTTCAGCCCTCTATACACGCTAATTCCTTCCTACAACCCTGGGGGGTAAGACCCCTTGTCTTACTGTCCTAGTGACGTCCCTGGTTGAAGGCCAGCAATATTGTGAGATGTTACAGATTGACTGAGCTGGCATGTAACATGGCCATATGGTTATCCTGCTCCATGGACAGAAAAATGCCTTAATGCATAGGCTTTCAGAAGAGCGCAAAGATGAACTGGCCACATAGGATCTAGTCAACAGCCTTTGACAGCCACATTGGTTGTTGCCTTAGGCAAAGAAGGAAGCAAACACACAAGCGTTCTTCCTTCATGCCTCTGAGCAGAACAGACGTCCATGCCTCCTGAACCGGAGAAGAATGCATGTAGGATGCAGGAGAGTCTTTACTGCAGTAATCCAGGCCACTTCATTCAAGCATGTCTGTCGCATCCAGGAAATTCTTTAGTGAAGTGGATGGGCCAAGTGCTAACTTTGTATTTCTTAGATGTCCTTAGATGGCACCTTGTTCCTGTATGTCACTTCATCATTCCAGCTGATCAAACCCACCATGCTCAGTCATCAGCAAACTAGTAGCCAAGGTGGAAGCAGGACTCAGTACGGTACGTGTTTGTGATGTTTGTATAAACAAAGTCCAGCATATTCACTCCCCTTGTTGGAAAATCCACATATTGGTGGAATTTAGGAAGAACTGACAGGAGATTTGTGTGATTGAACTTTCTAGCAATAAACAAAGTGTGAGTTTTAGAGCTCACTGATGGTTCCATAAAGTTTGGCCAGCACATTGTAACCATTAGCACTGTGTGTGCACGAAAAATGGCCATTCCCCTAGATATTAAAATTGGTCCAGTGCTTTTTAGCATTTGAAAACTTCTACCAGATGCTCAACAAGGACTGCTCCATTGCAGCACCCCTGACTGCCCTAAACTGGGATGCTTCACATCTCAAACTCTTGAGACTGATTCTTCCTCTCCCCAATCTGATGGAAGTGGATGTTTCTGAAGTAAGATTTAAATCCGTCCTTCCCCAGCAGACCTATCTAGATGCCAAGTTAATCTAATGTGCCTTCTTCTTATGCTGGCTCCAATAGAGTGAAACAACAGCTGGGCATCAGTGAGCTGGTAGATGTTAAACTGCCCCTAGAGGAATGGTGGCATGAAACACCCTATTGTGGTGTTGATGAACCCCAGGATTTTAGATTACACTCAGACTTCAAAATGGTGAGCTTAACTACAGGCAAGCTCAATAGCTGGCCTTATTTGGGACACTTGCTTTAATTTTGTCCTATAGCCTAAGAACAATACTCATAATGCCCTCTCCCGACTGTGAGTACCCTGAGTTCAATACATGAACAGTATATAATATCCCCAAAAATCATATTCTAACTTCCCTGCCAAAGTACCCTTCCCACTGTCCCTATGTTCCCAGTGTTGAAGAAACTCCTCCCTTTTTTACAGCTCAATGAACCGCACTCGAGTTCATCTTCTTGCATTTCTGGTGGGCTGTGATGAAAAGAGATGTGGAGTCATTCGTAGGAGCCTGACCTACCTGCAGCCAGAACAAAAAATGCAACGCAGATACTCAAGGGCTCCTAAAAACCCTACATATTAACCAGTAACCAGTTCTTTAGCGTCCACCTGCAATCTAATGCAATCTAACCAGAATGCTGAAAAGGCATTGCAATCCAACCTCAAAGAATTAAACCTATGAATACCTCAATGGATTCAAATTGCCACTGCTTCAGAAAGCAGATAGGGGTGCCTTCTGGAAGAACATTGCTGCTGAAGCTAACAAGTGTCAACAAGAAAGGGTCCATTGAAAACAGAGCCTATGTTTTGAATGTAACATTGGCTGAGTTTCTCCTATAATCCCTTTTTTCAAAGCCTCATCCAAAATGTAATCCAGGATTCATGGTTGATTCATTCAGTTGTGATTCATTCAGTTGTGGACTAGCGGCCATCCAGGACCAGCCATTGAGACGAAGATTCTGTTACAGCCTGCCACCAGTCGAGGGTGCAGCCACCTAATTCTCCTCTTTCTCTCTCTGTTTTGCTAGGTTGCTCTCCCTTCTTTCTTTCAGGCACATGAAGCTGTTGACATCACTAGCTGCACCTGTTCTCCAGCTTGTTCTATTTTATAACCACTCAGCACGTAATCACGAGTCAATATTAAACAATCATGAGTCGAGATTATTTTTACCCTTGTCTACATCTTAGATTCTTCAGTTCACTTCTCTCCTTGCTCACATATACTTACCCACTTCAAGTCCTTTGGTTGCATGCTTTGCTAAACCAACCAAGTGTCCAGGTTTTGAGGACAGTGTTATGGTATGCTTTTACAGTTAGGGTAGGCATTCTATATTACTTCTAATGGCATATTAATTACCAAAGGCATGTGAGGCATTTAACAGACCAGGTCAATTCTATGATGCAAACACTGTTCCCTATTCATGTCCTCATCTTCTAGAATGGCAACATTATCAGTGCTTAAAGAATGCAAGAAGGGTTTCATGGATGAAGACATGAAGCCACCTTTCATGATCTACCCAAGCACCAAATTCAAATTCAGAGTATTGTGATTCAAGCAAATATTTTAATGGGCAATCCCCCCAGTAACACCTTATACTCCTCTAGAAAGGCTTTAAACTAGGTGTTAGAACATTGTTGTGAGGACTTGAGGACTTGTGGAAAACCACAAGAGCATTAGTGAGGTCTGATGGTGGATGTGACTCAAGAGTGGGATAAAGTCTGTCTGTCTCTCACTCAAGACATCGCAGTTTCACTGCTCTACAGTCCAATACTGGGAGCTTGATTTCTCTCTAGCTGACAAGTGGCATTAGACATAAAGACCTTAGGTAAATGTGTTCTGCTCCAGCATGTCCCCTGTGAAAACTAAGCACACGTGTTTGCAAAGAGTGATTAAAAAGGATGTTTGAGAACTTTTTGAAAATGTAAGGGTGGTGTTGGTAATATTTTTGAAATTCATTGAGCAGTGTTTAAAGAGATAATCTTGATTCCTTTAAACTTCAAAAATGAATGCAAGGAGAGTGAGTACATTAGCACCTGGAGTAGTTCCCGGCAGTTAAGAAGACAGATAAACGTGCTTCTGTATTGATCTCTTCATGCACACCTTCAGCTGGCGGGTGCTGCTGATGCAGTCCAAGTCCTCAGGGAAATAAAAGCCAGAGCAGGCTGGCCCAGGCTCTGGGATGCTCCTGACAGCAGACTTCAGAGCTGGGAAGATTTTGGGGAAATGTGTTGTCTGCCTAAACTTGCCAAACAAGAATAAAGAATAGGCAAAAGATCAAAATCTGCCGGTGATTTTCCATGTTGCAAGGTACTTTGAGGTCAGGAGCATCTCACCATTACTGCCGGTTGCTCAGCTCAACTCCATGAGGGTTTTTTTCTCTTCTTCTGGAGTCTGAGTGAGAGAAAGCCCTCAGGATTGTTTTATAATAAGCAAGAGAGAAGATTGCATTATGAGATCTAAGATGTGCTAGGCTGAAAGTGATTATCCTGCTCTCAAACTGGGGGAGAGGCAAGCAGAAATTAGGTTAAGTTTAATTACTTTGTTTTTATTCACCAGTAACCTTGAGAAGGGGAGGGCTCTGTACTTAAGGCTATTAAGTAATAAGTTCTCACAATGTGATCCCTCTGTGAGAAGGAGAACTTCTGTAATGGATTTCTGATAGAGCAGACGCTATGGGTCACATCCTCCAGATTCAATAAAAGCCATGTACACTTCCTGAAAACCAACTTTGGAGCTTTAAGAGAAATTTAAGTTGATATGCCCCATGGGCTTCAACTGTATTCATTAGGCTTTTGGCAGATGCTTGTTTATAAAAATCGACTTTGAAAATCATTCCAACATGACACTGACTTCAAACCACTTCTTTCCAGGATTCAATGTACTAAACAGTTCACAGACTGTGTATTTTTATATATATTTTTATATATATCGTATATCGTATTGTGCTGCAAAACTAAGACCCTCCCCTAATCACCCCCTACAGAAACAGAATATTCTAACCATAAGTTGTAGCTTAAATGGCTTAAAACATTGAAATAAAAACATGGTCTCAAATGAATTTTGAATCTGTAACAAAGCACATTTTTCATGTAACCCTTCCTTGCTGCTCAAGCCTGAGATCTATGAAAACTGGGCAGTCACCAAGTGCACTACTCATTAGAACACCTCTGCTGCCCACATCTGAAATCCTGAAGTGACTGGCCTGAACATCAAGACCAAGCATTAACAAACTGTTAAAGAAATTTTCCCAAAAGGGTCTTTAATTTACACTAATAAAAAAAGCTCGCCACGAGACGTAATAAAGTAAAAAAAACAATAATTTATTTCTTGCGGCAAGGATAAAAAATCACAACAGTTAGAGAGAAGTCTAACAGAGGAGTTGTTCAAAGTTCTGAGACTCAACAAGCAGTTTATATCTGGATACTAAGGCAGTGACAGTTACATATCATCCTTGTTTATGGTTAATTGTCAAAGCAAAAGCTACAATCAGTCTATTGTCAAACAGTAGGCCGATATAGAAGACGGGTCACCTCGTCCTTCTCACGTCTGGAGTTTCCTGTAAACAAAGATGGCAGAATCCCCCAAGAACTCATTTCCCCCATGGGCATTCAAGAAAAGACAGTGTTCTTCAGGGAAGAACATACATGTATAAGCTACTGCTGACTTAGAGGGGCCGCATAGTAAACTTTCGTGTACTTTCGTGTATTTTCCCAAAATCTACTTCTGCCTACACAACTACGAAATGCTCAGTTAATGATTACAATGGTTACATGTGTGCTCAAAACTCACTAACATATGTGAATTCATTAATGAAAAAAAAACTAGTATTTGAATATGCATGAATAACATTTGCATTTTTGTAGGAAACTTTAATAAGAATAATAATTCTTCAACACAAACATTTCAAAAATTTCATTTTGATGGTCAGTTTTCCAGGGTAAATCTTCATCTAGTTTCCAATAAAATAAAAATATATTTGGAGCACACAAAGTAAACTATGGTACCTAAGTGTCTGTTAAAACTCTTCCTATTTAAGGTATAATGAGTGCTAACTTTCCTGTTGTGTATTCTACGTAAACGACTACTGTCCCTATATAATCCAAAAAAGACAAAATTGCTGGTCAAAGCTTGAATCCGGGATTGCATGTGGCTTTCAGCTGTTAAAGATGTGTACTGCTCGAATTAGATATGCTGAGAAATTTAAGCTGCCTCTCTGAACAAAGCCTATTAAAAAAGAAGCAGGAGTCACTTGAAAATATTGCAGGACAACCTGAACTCAGCAGGAACAACAGATACACAGAGAACAACGAATAAACCGGTGAAGAAGCAATGAATACAGAGAAGCAATGAACAGTACTGTTTCCATCGCTACTCCTACACCTGACGCAAAGTCCCACTGCTAAAAAGAAACACAGAGATGCTTCGCTAACAAATTCTTAGACAAAATATTTTTTGGTACAATGTACTGTGGTCAGATTAAATTTAACTTATGTTTGTAGATAGAAGGTTGTGCATATGATCTCAAGGTTCTTAAGTTCTCCTCCTTGAGAATCCAGACACCTTCTGCATGTCTCCACTGCTGTGCCACTTTCCCCCTCCTCTAGATAGCTCTAATGGTCTTAAAGATGCCGTAGGCATCTGGGGCACTTAGAGACAACATAAGACACTCCGCTGGTGCTGAGCTGGTCCTAGCTGCTTTGCCAACTTCCACAACTTCTCTCAGGTTTGGCTTTTAATAGTTGAATGCCACAGTGGGTTCTGACAGCACTGCATGGTTCAAGGTCCTGCCGGTCTTGCTCTGTCTCTATAGTTGGCACTTGCTTATGAATCCCTTCCTGTGTGCAGCCAATACATCCACTGCAGTTCTGCCCAAGGGTTCTCTTGGTAAATCCAAAGGGGTTTGCAAAGAAGGATGCACTTTTCTAGACTCTGTCCTTACCATTGTTCCTGCTATGTCATTTATAGAGTTGTGCGCTTTCTCCTTATGATGTTACAGAGTTCTGCCAGACTGGTATTATCCTCCTCCCTTGCCTGCTCGAGCTGCCATCTAAGCAAGCAGGGCTCCTGCCACAGCTGGCTTATCTTCACCTGCAGTCGATTTAGACCATTTGCTGAATGTTGCACCTTTGTGCCCAGTCTTCCAGTCACAATACTGGCAATCATGGAGCACATTATCTGCAACCTCCGGTCAGGATCCTCTCTGTCTATGGCTTGCAGGATCTGATCGACACATTCAATAAACTGGCACCAATCCTTTTCCTTGTAAGTGGCATGCCACATAACCAGATGATGTTCCGAATATCTTGTGGGCTGTGGACAGTCTGGGTGCTATGGGGTAACTCCATACCAGGCTCCTCCTGTGTCTCAAGCAAAACAGTTAATCTGGCCTGGTGGATCCTCAGGGCATGCTTAGTATTTTTGCAGACTACATGAATGTAAAAAATAATGGGAACTAGCATTAGTAAGGAAGACACCGAACTCATCTTACCCGCATTTACTCATATTCATGATTCTAAAAGTTTAACACTATAGTCAGTACAGGCTGTCCTCGAGTTACAGCAGTGATGTCACCTGAATTTTGGTGTTAGACAAAAGACACCCTAGCCTATCCTATCACATTTTTAAAATCATAATCTAAAACATAAAAACACAACTAAGCCACAGAAAAAGAAAAAGGTAAATATACCAGATTTGTACACTGTTCTGTAGTAACAGTAATGATTGTAAAGTGCTTTTAACAGTCAAAATGGCATAGGTAAGCATACTGGGAGATGCCAACTTCCTCACTCATATGTCGCATTACTGCGTATTCTGCGCATTCTGCATATTATTCCGCCTCACACAACCAAACTATTTAGCGCCGTAAACTCAAAACATCATATATCAAGACTCTCACCAGGGTGCAAGGACACCCTGTATGTTGAGCAGAAGCGTTAACAATGGTAACTCACTGTTCAAACCTTTTTTGCATTACAGTGTTGTTTGAAACTCCACAAACAGATACATACCATCTCATTATATTCAGTTTAAATCCAGAAACAACTTTTTGCCTAGCATTATGGATAATACAGACATATACAAAAAAGTGGATGAAGTTTATTCTTCTCTGACCTTTCTGACACTGTTTGATGATGATTTGATGATGATTACAGAAGTTACAGAAGTTGCTTTTCATACATATCAAAAGAAGCCTCTTTAATTCTACTGGATCACAAGAGGTTGGGAAATAATTTTTAAGCGGTAAAATGTTTTTTAAGAAGTTAGAAAATATTTTTTTAAATATGTCCCTTTGGAGCCCTTTTCAGACCCAGTGGGTACAACGCTTTATGGAAGCTATTAGTTCTAGCAAGAGCTCTTAAAATCTGGATTAAATACATCAGTCATTGTCAGGTGTTCATTTTGATGGAAGAAAGACTTAGCATGTTTCAAAAGTACTTTTTTGTGAAAATATACACTTATAATTATAACAGCACTAAACTGTAGTCTGTATGCACTCACCATGCACTTCTGGTTACGGCAGTACACTAAATACTAGCTTGGCTCACAACAATATCAACAACAACTGTGCTGTCTACTAGCTTTGAACAGAAGTAGTTTGTTAATTAGCCTCCCAAGCCATTTATTGTTTTTTATGTTTCAAATTTAATTTATCTATCTACTTCAATTACTCAAAAGATGTAACTTCTAGAGAACTCTACAGATAATCATTTATATGGATAATGATTTATAGTGCATTTAAAATGTACTGGGCATCAGCTTTACTAATGGAAAAGGAGTATGCAACATAGAAGGACATGCATATTTGTTCTTCTCAGTTTAGATAATGCAGACATGGTGAGAAAAGAACCAGAGAGTAGCTGACTTTGTGTCTTGATTTTACCATAGGAACCTGTCTCATCATTCATTCAGCGTAGCTCTCATAACTCATTCAGTCACCACAGTTTGTACAAGTCGGAGGAATCTGAAGCTGGTGCTGCCTCATGATAAATTTTCCACACTAGAACTCAGAAAACCCACCTGTATGACTTCTGTGATCATTAATTTTTGGGACATACATTAAGCCAACTTAAATGAATCCCTGTAGTACTTTTTAATTATTCCACATGGCATTTTATTGTATTTTCTCCAGATACTTGGTTGAATGGACTCTAATGCATTTTAATGAGGACATTTATTTACACTGCAACTCATTAACCTTGAAATGTCTTACCATACCAATCATGACAATAAACAAATATAAGTTGTAAGACTGAGACTATTTGTATTCTAAAACAGTGGTCCCCAACCTTTATTTCATCATGGACCGGTTTAATATCAGAAACTATTTTCACGGCCCGGCCTTTAAGGAGTGGCAGATAAATATACGCATTTATACAAATAAATGATACGCATAAAAATGGGGATATTTTAAATATATAATAATGGGGTATATTTAAAATATAATCATGAACGTAAATCCAGTGTGTACTCTCAGCTTTATTAACGGCATTTTCATAACAACGAGCCAACAACATAACACGGGTAACATCTATGTTTTTTTTTTCTGTGCAGCCCGCGGACCGGTACCACATGACCCACGGCCCGGTACTGGTCTACGGCCAGGGGTTTGGGGACCACTGTTCTAAAACACTTAATCTAAAATTTGAATAAATCTTTATTTTCCCCTCTAAAAAGTAGCTTAATGGGTTAAGCTGAAATGATTTGCCTTGACATGCGAGGAAGCGAAGTGTGACTTGTGGCAAAGTGTTTCCTCTTCTTTTCTCTCTCATTAAGTCAGAAGCTTGGACAGTCAGTGGTCCAGCATATCAATAATTAATTGGCATACATATTCAGCGAAAGAATTCTAGACAGCTGCGCAGGGACCGCAGACAGAGCCTGACCAAAAACAAAAAAGGAGAAAGATCATAGATCATCTGTCGCTCAGTTTAGTTGTACCCTTACTGCTGTCCATCTTTTCTGCTTTCCATTGGTAATCCATTGGTAATGACATCAAGCTCCTGCTATGCAGTATCAACATGTCAGGACCTCAAGATTATGACTGGGATTTTGAGTGTGGAGAATCACTGGAGAATGTCTGTGGTCTCTTACTGTGCCTGAAGCTTTCAAGCCACTACCTGATCCTTTCCACCACTAAACTTTTTACATAACTTCCTGAGCCCTATTTATTTCTTCCTAGTGTTATGGGCGGTTGCTTATTTATCATCGCATACTAATGTGTATCTGAGGGACTGAAATTGTAAATGAGGCTGCCACAATTATTCAGATACCTGGCAAAAATATCATCAATGGTTATGTTTGATGAATTGGCAAAGTGATCTCTCTGCATTTTGGATGGTAAAAATAATTCAGCAGTATGAGCTGAAAAATCTTCATGTCATCATTGGGGTGGGGCGGGGTGGGGTATTGGTATGTAAGTTGTGTTTGTGAGCATCACTGAAAGGGAGGACACATACACATCTAAGCTTATAGATACAAATGTCAAGTTTATGAAGTAAATGTTTACTTGCTTAGTCAACAAAATAATCACTGGATTATTCGATTACTAACAAAATCAATAGTGACACATCTAATCTCTTCAGTTACTTTCTAGCTGTTTATCCTAACGCTAAGCCATTCTTGTTTAGAGAACTGAATTTCATATGGGAAACCAGTATGGGAACAGCACCTGAATAACTCCTGACAGAAACTATTCTCATACTCACAAGAGCTGGGACATTTCGAGATGCTTGTCTGCTCCTCATTCTTGCAAACAAAGGCAAAGTGGCTATGTTGCAAATTCCCAGAGTGTAGGGGTGGGGGTTGCAGCTGTCTAGAAGAGCTTTGGGCAGATGGTGAAAGCTTTCTAGAGCTGCTTTGTTTACTGTTTATTCAGTCGCACAAGCTAGGCTTGTGGGCAACTGTACTGCTGGGGAGGTGATAAAAAAGGAAAGGTTTTTCTCAGACCCAATGCCATGCACCAAAGTATTCTGTCTTTGAGCAGCTGGGCCCTTACACATCTGCTCTTGTGTAGCCAAAGCCCACATCTCACATGGTTTAATTGGATTAAGGTAGATGCCAGTACATACCGACATGGGCAGGGAAACCAGATGCCAGCTCTTTGAGAGTCCTTGCCTCTTGCTGTAATCAAAGGCATCAGTAATCAAAGTATCATGGACCCTGTGTGAAATAAAGGCTTTTCCCTTGATATTTTCCCCCTTCATATTGTGGCCTGCCAAAAAAGTCCCAGGACAAAAGTATAAATGAATGCAGAAACTGACTGGGAGACTGACTGATTACTTTAGTTATACTGTTGTTTTCTTGCTTGGACATTCCCTTTCAACCTCGCTTTTGTGGATCTTGAATGCTGAACATCAGGCCGCAGGCATCAATGTGGAGTTCCACTTTCTTCCCACCTTGGAGCCCTTAATCTTCACCTAGAGAGCTGGAAATATCTTATGTTATTAAGGGCCATGTGTAGCGTGATATTAGTACAAAGAAAACAAAAAAATATCTTGTATCTCCATTTTTTATCATTCTTTGTATTTCCTATCTGAAAACACCAGCTGTGAGACATTTCACAACGAATGGATCAATAGAAACAATCAACAATTACGTGGAGAAAAAATCTCAGTCATGTCAGAGCAAGATGAGCATGAAATATTTCTTCATGCTTAGCCAGACATGAACAAACCTACAAATTTATCCATGTTTCAGACTGCACTGAATACATTTTCAGCACTATTAAAGTAAGCAGTATATCAATGCTAAAGTCGACACACTGAAATAAACGACTTCAGAAAAAAAAATCACACACATAAAAGTGCTGGCACCAGAATCATACACTTTAGGGCTGTAATGTGGTAGGAACCTGCCTCTAAACTGAAGGGACTTCTACAACCTTGTGCAACAGAGACCTCTACTGGTGAAGGGCAGTACCTGTTTTGAAACATTCACATTTATTCAATCAGCTCTGCTCCAAAGCCACTGAAAGCTTCTGTCAGCAGAGGGCATAATAACATAAGAGTACAGAAGGGTCCATTAACTAAAAAAACGCTCAGTGTAAAAACTAAAGAGAAAACGGTCCCATGAAGAAACACACGAGCTACACATAATTGAAACATTTCAAAATCGTGCATGTTGTTTGTCATAGAAGTTCAAGAAATGAGCAGTGTTGTCTGAAGACATTAATTTTTAAACCATGCTGGAAGGAAAAGGGCGAATGAGCTGTCTCAACTGTAGTGGAACACCAAAGATGTGGGGATTTGCCCTTCACATTCGCTTTGTTCTCAAAGGACTGTCAGACAGCCTGATATAAAAGATTTGGGCTGTCATGAAGTGGTGAAATAGTACAATGGTTTGGAGCTAGATAAACTCAGCATGCTACTTTTTACCACACTGAATATAGGAATCAGACATGCTCATGAGCAAATTTTTAAAAATGAGGCGTGACAAGCCCTGTGAAAACACTAAATTAGTTTTGATGCACCTAGTTCCCACTTGAAGGAGAATCCGAAGTAAGTCTTGGAAATCGCTGTTCACCAGTAGTTGAAGCAATTTAACCAAAAGTAATATCAGGACCCAAATGTGCAAAGCTGATATAGACATATCCTGGATGACTTGGGACTATAATATAGCGCAAAAGGTGCTTGTAACAAGTGTCACTAATCTGGACAGGGAATGAAAGGCACAGGCGCAGACTTCCACGAGTGCTGATATTTATTAGAAATAAATTGCGAACAGAGCAAGACTTGAGGGACAGACTTGAAAAACAGAATTAATAAAAGACAGGGATGAGAGTGTGCACCCATAACCTGAACTAAAGCTAAACAAACTTAAATACAGCATGTGGGAAAACAGAGAACCAATGAAAATACAGAACGAGTCAGCTTTAACTGTAACAGCCTGAAACCACGTTAATAGCCTAAGGCCGGCTAAAAGAAACCACACTCAGAGGGCTGAGGAGGCAAGTTCATAGTCTCACAACCACCTGCAGCGGCCGCAAACTGGAATCGTGACACCAAAGTGCACATGTAGACTTGTGCAACCAACAAACGTGTAATTTTTGTTTAAATGAAGTTGTTTAAAGTTTGGGAAGAAGATCCAATCCTCCTTCTTCCAATCAAACACCCTATATACTTTCATTTCCTGCCATGAAATTTTCAGTTTTTCACCCACCTCTATGCCATCGCCTCCATGTGCCTCAGTCCTATCACATGGTTTTGCTTCTGTTCATTTAATAAAGTGGCTTTGGGGTGGGGGTTTCAAATTCCAGGTTGTAACGCTACTAAATGTGCGTCAGTACCTACGGAAAGCATTTGGAACTGAAAACTTCTGAAATGTGAAATCTTTGCTATTTAACTAATTTCCCTTTACAGAAAGCATGTGATATAGTGTCATATTGCGCAAACGTCCCACTGCACACAAATAACCGCTCCCAGTCAACCAGCCTTGCGTTGTCACAGCCAGTGTTGGGGTTAGTTACTCTAAAAAGTAATATATTACATATTACATATTACTCTCAAAAATAGTAATGCCTTTCTTTACTTTATTACTCCCTGGAGA
>JBBPDH010000144.1:7136445-7149500 GCA_037974565.1 Clupeocharax schoutedeni
GATGCATATGGTACACTTAACTGGAAACACTTCAGGAATCTCGAAGTCGTCATCTGATTGGTTGAATTTTATCGCCGCTCTGTTGTTGTGGGGACATTTCCACGCCCCGAAATGTGACGCTGAACGAAATGAACTTTGATTGGTTGTTTGACATTTCAGTCAAACGGCCTTATGGGCGGGCCTTGTCCAAAGAAACCTGCTATGAATTCCAGACCTTCAGCCACCAGACTAACTACCACTAGGCCACCACCATGGTTGATCATTTGGGAAAAAAACTATTTTTGTGGTTGAGAGCAGATGCTCAAGTCACCTTAAAAATGTGTGTTGAAGAGAGCGTCTGTGACATCAGTTAAAAATAATCAGCCCATTGAATGGGGCTACATTTGCTTTTCCCACCCATTTTCTGGAGAGACCAGTTCACTCCACCTGTAAATCCATGCTGGGAGTAGATTGTTTTTTGGGTGGCTCCAAAGCTGTTTGGAAAAATGCGTATTTATTTACTTAAATAATTTCAAAAGAAAGCTGGCATTTGGACTTGATATTAGGTTACAAAAAAAATACTTTTTTTGGCATACTCTGGTAATGTTAGCTAAACTGAACACAGCCACATCTCTTATTGTTTAACAACACCTTTTTATTTTCATAGACTGAAGAAAGATGGATGTATTTGACTTTAGTTTAAACTATATAGCAACATTAAGGGAAGGAAAACGTGCATATCCTCTGACACTTGTTCAGCTGTGTGGTGCTAAGAGATGATTGTATGTTCAGCAATAAATCTTTATATAGCTTTATTATGCAGGGGCTCCCAAATGGTTGGTATGACTTTCCCTCTGGCCCCTGCTTGCCTGCAATGCACAACTGCATAGGCATTTGTTAACTGCTGTCACAGGATTGACGCTTAATGTCCTCTTCTTAGCATCCTGGTTCTCCTCCTTTACCCTCCAGTGTTTGTTGTTTTGTGCAACTTTGGGCGTTCTAGCTGCTGGGTGGAAATGAGCATGAAATTGGGGAGAAAATCTATAATTTAAAAAATTGCCAAGCATTTAAAGGAATGTGTTGTAATAACTTACTGATATCACTTACTTGTTATTACTAGTATATTATTTGAAGCCTGTAAAATGTTGGCCCACATTTACTGTGCAAACATGTTGAAATCCACTGTTCTCTTGCAGCTTTTGCCATGTCAGTCTTAAGGCGACACTACAATATTTTTCACCTGTAGGAAATCCTTTAGAAATCTTTTCGAGAGAAATTCTGCGTGACCTGTTAAAGCCTTCATCACACTTCACACTGGGCTCTCTGATGTTCTTCCTTCTGGGTTCACTGAAAAAAGCTAAAGGATTAGTTCGGTGTGCACCATAAAGAGTGCTGCCTCTTCCGACGAATGACGAATGTATTGACTTTGGCTCAGAAGCTAAAGCTATACTCAGTCATAACACTTGAATTTTTGAATTGAGGCTGAACAATATACCAACATTTAGTACCACACTGTTTTTATAAGAGAGAATTTCTTGCCTAACTGCCGATTGATAAATGGACCAGAAGTCTTGAAAGGTATTTGAGGGTCAAGTTTGGGTATTGGACGATAAAGAGATTAGTTTATAGTTTTTTGTTTTTTTTTTAAAGTGCTTTTTTTTTTTAAGCTACAGCTCAGTTGAACAGCTTTCTGTTGCATCCAATCCAGAGTACTTAGTGATGGATATTGTACTCAAATGCTGATTTAACCACACAACCACACAGAGGTTAAAGGTTTTTACAATAGAACATTAAACGCTATTATTCTTTTATTGAACTCAAATAATTTTATTAACTTTTATGGCTATGGCTATGTTTTACAGGCAGGTTCTTCAGCTTTGCCCAGATGTACAGTTAGGAAGGCACACACCTGACTGCACATGGTCACAGTTGCCAATAAGCATATCTATAAACATGTTATGTACTATTGAGCTGTTTTGGCTTCTCTGTGTGCTGACGGATCTGAAACACCAACTTCCTGTGGTGTGAGCAGAAAGGAAGTACTCTGTGTGTGTATATACGCACACGACTGGTGCTCATGTGCTTGTGTCGAGGACCTGCTGTCCTGAGGCCAGAATATGGGGGACGGATGGAGCGGTGGGACATGTTGCTGTGCTTAAACAACACTCTAACTGCTTTTGCCTGTTCATGGCCTTGGACTTGTGTTTCCTCTCCACTCACCAAATATGCAGATACATCCGGCATGTGTTTCTCATGCAAGAACATAGCCTGTTATGTTGTCTAACGTGTTGCTTACCAATGCTTCCTCCATCGTAAAGAGCTCAGTGTTCTATTAGCTACGTGTTCTGAACAATTCATGCATGAAATGTGTATAAAATACAGCAAAAAATTTTGTGAACCCTTTTGAATTCCTGCCTAATTCTCAACTTGAATGTAATATGATTTTCACGTAATACCAAGAGACAAAGAGAACCCAGTAAAACGAAATGTGATTTTTAAAAAAATTTTCATTCATTTATTGAACAGTGATCTAACGATAAATGTCTCGTTGGCAAAAGTACGTTAACCTCTGCCTTCGGTAACAGTTTCTTATAACTGTTGATTAGTCCTGCACATTGCCTGTTTGGAATTTTGGCTCATTCCTTTGAACATAAATGCCTCAGTTCTGTGCTTTGGGCTTTCTTGCATAACCTCCATGCTTCAGCTCCTGCCACAACATTTCTCTTTAATTATGGTCTGGACTGTTACAAAACACACTTTTCTATTTCAGACATTTTTTGCTAGACTGACTAGTGTTTTTAGTTTATTATTCAGATACAGTGCATGAACGACATTGCCTTGTAGAATATCCTGATTAAATCAAGAATTCACATCAACTGCTGTAAATGTTAGTCTAATGGTAGCAAAACAGCCTTAAACAGTGTTACTGCCACCACCATGTTTCACAGCTGTTGAAGTTCTTATATTGGGATGCAACGTTCATCAGTCAATGTAAAATTATTTGTGTTTTTGCGTTATCTTGGTGGTCTCCCCAACATTGTCAGCAAACATTATATCCTTTTGTATACGATATTATTGATTGCCTGTTTATCACTGATGATTAGCCAGTGCCAGGCCTGCATCCTGGTTTGACGTCAAAAATATTCAACATCATACTCTTGGAGTCATTTTTGTTGGATGACCACTACTGGGAAGGGTTATAGCTGTGTTGTATTATTTTAACTTGTACACTATTTAAATGACAACAACTTAGTCTATTCTGAACGTGCTTAAAACATCTTCCAGCCTGATGAGCATTGACAAATATAGTTAGGTTCATATATACTGTATTTGGACATTGACTCGCGTTTTGTTATTTTACCTGTTAACTCAAACACATTCAAAGTATAGTGAATTACAAGTGAAAAATCCACAAACAAACACCAACTGAAAGCCATTGCAGTCAAGGCCTGGCAGAACGTTAAAAAGGAGGAAACCCTGGTGATGTTTAAGGGTTCAAGTCATTGCCTGCAAAGGATTTTTAGCCAGGTATTAGAAATGAACATTTTATTTTCAGTTATATTTATTTGTCCAATTATATTTGAGCCCCTGAAATGAGGGGAATATGTATTAAAGTTACTTTAGTTCCTCCCCTTTGCCCATTGAAATAAAGCTGAAATCTGCACATCAACTGCATCTGAATTTTTTAAAAAATTCATTGATGTAAAGAATCAAAATTAGAAAACTTGTGTAACTTTACTGCATTGGTTCTTGTGGCTTTTTTGGGCATCCTTTGATATAATGCCACTAATTTGAAATGAGCAGTCCAGTGTCATTTATTTGATTACTAGAAATTATCTAAAATACTTGTAACTAGTCTTTTCACATTTACTTCCATTAGAAATGAAGAATGTTTCTTGTCATGTTAACATTTTGGACAGTGATGATATGCTTTATTTTATTTGGCTTGTTTGTATCAAATGCCAGGTTTTCATAAAAAGACAGAAAATTCAGAAGGATTCAGAAACTTTATAGCACCACTTTAACCCTAATGATGACGATCTTTTTTCCTTTCAGAAGAATAGAACATTAGTGATGACTAGCATGCCAACTGAGTAAGTATATTAGCAAATTTGTTCCACTCTTCACTACCATGCAGCATGTAGAGAAAATGTTATATTTGCACTCTTTTTCTTCTTGTTTGACTCCCTAATGTTTTAGGAAGCAGCAGACCGTGCTCCAAGTGGTCAGCAGTTTGGGTGGCTTCACTGTGGTGGACACAGTCTGTGAGAGCACAACGCATGTGGTGTCAGGTAGCCCACGACGTACCCTTAACGTTTTGCTGGGCATTGCTCGAGGCTGTTGGATTCTTTCATTTGAATGGGTGTGTGCTGACATTGTGGATTTTTAATGTATATTATTATTAAATATCATTATTACACTATTACACTATATGTTTCTGAAACCCGTGCAAGTTTTGCAGCAGATATGTAAAACAAAAAAACAGTACACAGGAACTAGTGGTGGCACAATGCCACATTTTCTTGTCAAATGCCAGTACTGATACTGCAACCTTGAGTATCTGCTGATACTGAAACCATCAAAGATGCTCTTAAACAACAAAGCTGTAAAACATTTAATGCATGAAATAAGAAATTGTAGAGATCAGTGAGATTTTTTTAAGAAGCAACCTACATAATTTGAAAACCATAGCGCTAAAGGATTTGGTGCCCATGGGATATAATCCTTGTGTAAGTCTAGGAATCATCCATAACATTATTCATAGGCTTCATATGAATATGGGCCCTTTTGCTAACAGTACGGTCATTAATACCAATCTTTGTCATCTTTAAATGTCTTTAATTGATGCAGAAGCAGTAAGCTATCATTTCAATGGACCATTAATTTGTACCTTAAACTTACAATGTAAAATGAAGGTGGAGTAAAAGTATAAAAGCCTTATTTCCATCTAAACCTTAATCTTTAAAATATTGTTTTAAAAAAAGTAACATAATACTGGTAAATGCACCAGTAAACATGAGAAATATACAGACATGTAATCAAGATCTTGAAGTCTGTATTTTATGATATTTAATTTTGTTACGTTTAATACATTAAACACATAAAAAATTACACAAAAATGCACAAACCACAGTAGTGCTTCATTTACAAAAAGGTAATAAAGATCTATGAATATATTTGCCTAAAATAACCTATGAACAAAATAATACAATAATGATGAGCAGTTCCATAGTTTACACACTGGTTGTTGTTTACAGACTCTCTGTATTCTGTATCTGGCCTTGTATGTGTCTGAGATATGCTCAGCATATAGTGACATCCTTATCACAAAATTGAAAAGTCAATTGACAATAGTCATGTCCCTTTTTGACCGTACATGAGGTGTTTTTTTTATATTATTGCAGTATTTAATGTAACACTGACTTAATACTGATTTCTTCATAGATCTTGTGGAGTCTAGAGCATAGGCAGTGGATTCCAGAGGAGCCTTATGAACTATCTGATCACTTTCCTGCAGCACCGGTAAGCAAGTCAACTTCCATTGTGGTATGGTATTTAATCTTTTGGGAGGCTGTGTAACAATCGCTTTGTAAGAGTGTTGGCTATTAAGCAGTATTGAATGTACAGTATTCTGATGATGTATCAGTGATCTGAGTATGCCATTATAAGTACTCATGATATCTAACCTCTTCCAGTGTCTCACTTAGATACAGCTAAATGTGTAAGTGTAAGTCATACTCGTGGCTAACAGTGTAAGCCAAAAATTAATGAGTATTAAGGGTAAAAAAAAACGAATAATAGGTGCATAAAGGAGTGTTCTCTTGACTAGTATGCTAGGTTGTCCTTGAAATCAGTATTTTCACTCTTCATGTTTCCTAAACCTGAAAGCTGACTCTTTCTTTGCCCTTGTGATTTATGTAACATTAATTTCTAGGCCCCTAATCGTGTACTCGAATACGCAAATCACTATTGAAAGAAGCCGATTTTTACCTGACCAGGTTTGAAAAGCCTCTTGCTGAATTTTTTTGTACTTCTCTGAAGCAGTGGGAATAATTGGCTGAGGGGTTTCAAAGGAGATTTGGCTGAGATATTGACTTCCTGCTTGGATTAAAGTAAAAGCCTAGAAAGGGGGTGCAGTAGGGTTCCTGTTTGTTTTGCTTGCACTGCAGTGGGCTTTTTGTCTGAAAGACATGCCAAGTGGTTTGCTCCATTCCATGAACATTGGTATTCCGCTTTGCTATTCAATCAACTGTCACTGGCCCAACAGCCTCTACAATAGTTGCTATTAGAAAAGTAAGTCATCAGGCTATAAAAATTAAACAGTGATTGTTAGATTTGTATGGTTAAACTGCAGAATGTCACCTATAGTTTTTTTTTTATAGATAATCTACTCTATTCTTTTTATACATGGTTTCCTTCAGTACCTGACCAAATCTAGTACAGAATCATCTTAGTACTGCTGTTTGAAATCACCAGGCTCTACCAGTCCAGTAATGCTTGCTTGTTTAGTTTTTGTCTTGTTTGTGTTTTGTGTTTTTTTTTTCTTTTTGCTTGCATATCATTGAAGATCAGTAAGCCTTTCAGATTGACAGATATCCATGCCCAAGGCATAAAGATAAGCTTGTATACTTCAGTGCATGAACTAATGATGGAGCTACTCATGGCTGGCCAAGAAACAGCCAAGCATGTATAATCCCCTGAAGTTGGAGGACTGTCCATATACAGGGCTGCAATTCCTGATGTGTAAATGTTGATTTAGTTTAATATTAAAACTGCAGGTCTGCACTGTGACCTAATGGACATTTTCATTGAAAACCCAACGTGCTTGAGTAAAAAACACAAAAAAAGTTTCTTCCAGACAGCATGTATGTTATAATGGAAATAATAGACCAAAACATTGATGGGAGCTATTTTTCTTGTTTTAATGTCATTTTGACATGAAATAAAATTAAACCTTTAAACAACACAATTGTGTGTATAATACAAATAAATATTCCTAAATTCCTCACTGAAATACTTGTTTTATTAAATGAACTATAAGTTACATTAGCCATCACACGTAGTTAGATTTTTTGACTCTAAACAGAATAATTTATTTCTTAAAAAAATTAAATGCCATCTCTGCTCTATAGTCTAAAGTCTAGGGTCATAATATGGTCAATGTTCTGCAAAGCCATGGCTAAAATATACACATTAACATGTGTACTATACAACAATGTTGGAAGTTAAACATCCTTTTTAATGGCAATAATATACACAATATTTCACTATGTGTGAAACCAAAAATTGTGAAGTCTTTAATGAGTAATGGATAATCTCTTGGCAATGGAGCTTTGGCAGTATAGTTGAATATGTGCTCATTTGGTATTATGAGTTAAAGGAGAAGAGATCAATAGTACACATATACTTGGAGATATCCTGTAATAGGTCGGTACAAAATTAACAATTGCATAAAATGTTTCAATTAACCTGTGTTAACAACTGAGATAGCACATCATTAGGCAACTGTGGCCTTATTAATGAGTTAATTTTATTTATTTGTAATTTTGTATTTATCTATATTTGTGACAGACATTTTTCAGCAAGCAGCTAATTTAAACTGTACACAATTGCTATTTTCAAAAATGGTAGTTTTCTCCGTTCATATCCTAGCTAATGTTATTGGCACCACTTTTTTGTACAGTGCACCTTTTATGAGCCACGAAAAAGACTCCATGATGATCAGGTGAATCATGTCCTGTGTGTTGAAAAATTATTTCTGTTCTAAACTTGGTTTAATTAAAAAGGCAAACAAACGAACATCAAACAAACATTTGCTTTCTACATTTTCTTTACTGTAACAAATATCCATGATGTCAAAGACACTTCTGCATCATGTTCCTTTTTCTTTTGTACCATAGTTGCACTGTCACTTGCACACATCCTCATAGTATGTAACTATGATATTTACATTATGTTCATAAATATATAGATTCTCTATAAAAATTGCTTTTGTCCACCAAATTGTTTGAATGGGCAATAAAAGAAATCCTATCAAGCATCAAGTCCGTAAGTGCATATCCATTGCAAAGCAGCTAAGTGGCCCGTGACACTTCATTTTAATGGCACTTACCCATGCTCTTGTCCATGAGTCCTACTTTCATTTTTAGACTCATTCATTTTTAACAACAAGTTTCTCACATGTTCCTACTGATATAATACTTACATCTGTAAGTTTGTAGGTCACAATGCTTTCATTTTAACAAAAGACCATTTTTGTTGTTGAATATGTGGATAAATGTCAAGCATTTCATCCTCAACACACAGTTCCATTATTGGATTTGAAAGCTTAACCGCCTCACTGACTCCATTTGTTCATCAGAAGTCTGCAGGTCTTATCATTATAGTAGTCGCTTTTAGTGAATATCCTGAGCCTTTCCAGTAGTACCATTTAATACCATTGAAGCGATTGGTGTTCTGCCCTTGTTGATAGTATACACCGTTGAGATTGGAAGGGCCACAGGCATCGAACCACCAGCCTGTGAAGATCAAATAAACAGCCATTAACCAAATATACATTACTCTGAAGTTTCTTGAGCTTATATATTTTTTTGGATCATTTTTGAGTATTAGAAGAACAAAACCATTCCTTATTTTTATACATTTGAAAGCCATTTTTAGCTTTAAAAACCCTTTCTAATAGTGTAGTTTTTTCCAAGAACTGTACATTCGAACCACTTATGAACCTTTGCTTCTAAGTGCGTAACTGAACATTACTATTATTCAAATTTGAAAGAGTATCATCTTTTGTGCTGCAGTATATTTTTAAAAACAAATCACCAGTATCCCTGTCATATCTGTTTAGAAAATAATGATGACCTAGACATTCCCAACATCCCCAAGTTTTCAGGATCCCCTCAAGCCTTCCCCTGATACCCAGCACCCTGCCGAGTGCTGAGTTAGCACTGAGCTGTAAGTACGAGGCAGAACGCAAGATGGCCAGAATAATGGAGAGCAGAGAACCTCCACTCAAGGCTCTGCAAGTCTGCAGTTCCCAGACTATTAATGTTGGCTTTCACAGGGACTCAATTCCCAAATGAGCTGATCAGTGATTAACTCCCAGCTAATTTTGCTTGAGAGTCATGACCCAGACACAAAAATGCAAAGCGTCTTTCAACTTCTGTGCTAGGTTTTCAGGGAAGTGCCGAAGTTCAGCACTTGATGGAATTGGCATGTTAAGCCAGTTTAGACAGTTTTTGCAAATGAATAGAGACCAAATAGATCGGTAGACAGATGCATATAAAATCAACCTGGTTTTACCTCCTGAGGTCAGTTGTGAGCACTTGCAAACACATTTGTCGTGGTCCGCATCCTTTGTGCTAAAATCACTTCCTGGCTGAGCAAGGCTACTGATTTTGCCTGCTGTTCCACTGTAGCCTTTAAGGTGTATCCTGTGTAATTGGAAATGCACAAATACACAATGTCAGAAGGAAGTTCATAATTACTGTTGAAGAAAGTGTGTGTGTTGCAGTGGTGTGTGCAGCCAGCTTAAACAGATTATGATATCAATGCCTTTACAAAGGCTTGCTGGTGCAAAAAAAAAATATGTGTTGGAATAAAAAAGAAGAAACAGTGCTGCTCTCTGATGCTTTATATGTGGAGGATCCAGTCAGATTTAGTTTTAGAGCCTGTCAGCCCCTTCTTGGGGTTAATATTCCTAGTCCTTGAAAGGATGAAAGCCATTTCCTTTGTTGCCGTGAATGAGTCAGGTGATGCATGAAATCAGCTTACAGACTTAGAATGATATTCATGATCCCTCTCTCTTCAGATTTATCAGTTCTCAGCTTTAAAACAGACAACAGGAAATTCTTGTTTCTCATCGAAGTAAGGTAAATTTGTCTTTAACTTACTGTTGCCATATTTCCTCTGGGATAAATAAAGTTCTCTGATTCTGATTCATTGGGTTATACCCCTCTTTCATAATGAAAGTAGGCTTTTCCTAGGGCAAGCGATAACATTATAAATACTGCTCTGGCCTTTTGTTGTCCACTTTCTGTATCTCATGGGCCACAACCATTTACACATGCCAAAATATTTACTTTGGAACAGTGACAAGTCACTGCCACCACTAGTGAGATTTCATGGCAGGGAGTGGATGTATGAAACTGGTTGTGAACAATGTGTTTTAAAGAAGTGACTTACACTACTCTATATACCTTATTTGCCATGTAACAAGACGTTCTTCACATGAATTATAAATCTGAATTATTACCAGGGCTGGCCATGGTCAGTTTCTCACCTGTAGTTTTGCTCCTCGTTGCTAAGGGAAAACTGGTCATACTGAGAGAAGGCCGCGTTCCCCTCCCAGTCCATGAGCTCTATTCGGAGTACGTACTGCTGGTCATTGGTCAACTTGGAGATGTACTCATTCCCCAGCCAATATTCACCTGAAGCTTCCCCAAATCCCTTTGAAGAAAATGTTTTACTGTTATAGATGCTTTAAAAGTCACTGTGAAAACATATTTGTCATAGCCATTAATTGAAACACCTTAGAATATTTATACCATTCTGACATGAGAATCCTGAAATTGTCTTTTTGTACTAAATGCTGCCTCACTCAAAGCTCACCATTTTGTACTCTTTCCACGTCCGATGAAAGTCAACAACGCCATTGAATCGCTTCTGCAGTATTGTCCATCCACCTCCCTCTGTTTCCATGTCACAGTATGCCTGGAAAATGGAAAAATTGGCATATCGTTTCTTCTGCATGTCCCATCTTGTGGTATGCTTTATTTTTTTCACATTTAACAAACTTTGTTCATCTACTTTTTTTTACAAGGCTGTAAAACTGCCAGACTTAAATTACACACAAAGAAAAGTATCTTAGGAGATGGCTCTTTCTGCTGTGGCATGTACAAAACGAACTTTTTTAAGAGGGTCTTTAGCTTTCTTGGACAGTAGTTAAAGAAATGTCCTTGTCAGTGGACCTTAATCCTTCATTTGTTGATGCTCATCAGTTTAGCATGTAGCTTGTGTCTGATGATATTGACTTTAAATGTTTTTCATACCTTTATTTGCTCTTTTGTGTTCTGTATGGTTAGAATATTGACTCCACTTTCTCTGTTTCCTGCTTTAAAGACTGCAGCACAGTCTTTGTACTGTGATGGAGTGTCCTGCATCATGGCTGATTTGCCAGCTAGAAATAGAAAATTCCAGTTAAAATTTAAAAGAAGCTGAGACACATGTATGTCAGTTTTACGCACACATTTATTGGCCATTTTAGTGTATGTTATCACTGGGCTTTTTATCTTTTGAATCTAAATGTTCACTTTGAGCTTACAGTGTACACTTCCCAAACATTTGAACAGATGGAATGGCATAATATTGTTCTGGGGCTTTGTTTTTCTCCCTTTTCCCTTGTGGGTTGACTGGGCGCAATATTGATGCAGTCACTTACGCATGGGAACAGACATGGTGTGGATGAAGCTGTTGACGGTCTCCACCAGCTCCTCTTGCTGCCGCTGCAAGGCAGAGTGGTTGGTTGAAGCCCACAGCAGTTGTTTCTCTTGCTCCTTAATGATACTAGTCTGCTTTTCTACTAGCAGCTTAAGCTGCTGCTTCTCCTCCTGGAGGCTTGTTAACTCTGTCTGCCGCTTTGCCTCCATCTCCTCCACACGCTTCTCCAGGAAACTGAAAGACCAAAGGAAGAGTTTGTTTAAAAAGCCCTCAGTGTTTCCCATATTAAATCTCTTTTCTCTAAGGCTATATATATATACACACACACACACACACACACACACACACACACACACATACATATAGCCCTAAAGAGAAAATAGAGATTTAATATGTGTGTATGTGTATGTATATACATAATTTTAAAAACTCACCTATTTTTTTCTTGCAACTTGTTAATTTGATTTGTCTGCAGGATAATCTCTTTTTCCAGTTTATTTGTCGAAATTGAATTCTCAAGAAGCTGACGTTCAAGACGAGTTGTTTGATTTATAACCTAAACATGAAAAAAGACATACAGTGTTTCCCACAGAAAGTATTTCAGATAAGCCCAAGCTTTAATTGTAGCAACCTTGAGGAGATGTGCTATTAAGTCAACTATTTGGCAGAGCCTAAACTCTTGAGGGCTTACATAATTGAGACCATGAGATCTTAAGGGATTTATCTTTGTTTTTACTCCCATTTACTTTCACTCAGCTAAAAATGACACTTTCTTAAAGTGATGGCAGATATAGTATGATTACATAAAGTACATTTTCAGTTGCAAAAATATGAGCCATTATTATGTGATGAATTCTGACAATTGCACTTTTTTTTTCCCCCCTCAACAATAATCTGTTCCAGGGTGAATTCCAGCACTCACTGTAGTGCTCCTGAATAAGCTTAGTTAGTTAGTAACCTGATGCTTACGGCTCTCACTGCTTACAAACCATGTGATGACCATTTACATAAGACCGTGCGCCATGTAAGCTGGGATGTGTGAAAGGCCTTAATTGTGGACAGGGGGTGTTCACACATCACTTGGTATCAAAGCATGGGATGTCCTAGCATTTGATCAGTGGAAAATATCTGTTTTAGCCACAGGAAAAAATGGGACAATCAAACTCCAATAAAGGGGAAAAAAACAGGACAGGGGATGTTGAGGGGTACTGGGGCTGAAAGGGGGTTTGGACACAGGCCTCATTAATAAATTCTCAGCCTGTGCTGTCTTCTCTAGTTTAGCTGTTAAAGGAAATGAGTTCAATTCAATGCATTTTCTATGGAGCATGTGTCTGTGGAAAACTATAAGGAGCGCTGTAGTGATTAGGAGTGTGTATCCTCAATTCAGCTCCATTGTTCTTTAGCACACAGTTCAGTGCACCATAAATTCTCAGACTCTAGCTTGATTTTATTAGCTTTAATTATTTAGCAGTTCTTTGAGCAAAAATGTGTTGATGGATTTAGTCATAACATCCCCTACAGATAATATACTCATGTACAATTACTGTTTTATTACTGATACAATTACTCTGTGTGTGTGTGTGTGTGTGTGTGTGTGTGTGTGTGTGTGTGTGTGTGTGTGTGTGTGTGTGTGTGTGTGT